>JAVSCE010008451.1:0-79167 GCA_032199065.1 Smutsia gigantea
AGGTGAGACAGAGGCTTCCTCCTAAAACCTTATATAATACAAAAATATAATTAATACAACTAATCCCAAAAGAGCAACAGGAAAGAGGACCGCACCAAACTGCATACACCTGGAGAAAAGATTAAACCTCACAGAACAGGGTAACATATCAAGCTGTGACCCAGCGGGACCCAAGCCCTTCCCCCACCGCAGCTCACCTGCAGGAGGAAGAGAAACAGAGCGGGAAGGGAGTGGAGGCCTGGCACTGATGAATCCCTAACTCCGGAGATTTGTTCTGGGAGCACAAAACTACATTTCATGGTGCTTGCATGGTACTCTCGTAATTAGGGGGTTGCAAAGCTAAGAGAGGCAGAATTCCTGGAGAGACTGAGATTCCAGCTGCCTGTCGAAAGCAGGGACCCATACCCGGCTGCTCTGGGAAAAAAGAAAGGCAGGCAGTCAGAAAGGCTTCCTAACAGCAAGAGGGCTGCTACATGCACAAGGATTGCACAGAGCTTACTGCTCAGGAGAAAGACCGGTAGACAAAATTTTCCAGGTGCACTCTGCCCAGCAGGTTGGGAACTTTTATGATCTTCAGGCGCTCCAGCTCCCTGGCTGGCTACAGAGCTCCAAGGACCCCCTCTGTGATATGCAGCCTACTGTGCCTTTCTCCCAGCCAGCCCCACATGGCTCGCAAACCGGCAAACCCTACCCTGGCATTAGGCCAGCCAGATGGAAGAACTGTCTACAGCAACTACAAACGCAAAGCAGAGAGGCATATATCTGTGAGCTCAGCCCACTGGTTTAGGCAGTGGAGACAGGAATAGAAGCCGGGAATCAGGGAACAGCTCTTTTCTCCCCCCAGGCACCAATACCACTCCCCTGCAACCCCCAACATTGCTTCAGGGGCTGAGCAGCTACAGACAGTAGAGCGCCAGGACACTACAGGGCGCCATATAAAAATATGATATGCCAAAGGAACCTAGTTCAAAGTAAAATTACTAATACAACTCCTGAGAAAGATTCAAATGAAATTGACCCCATTAATCTTCCTCAAATGGATTTCAAAATAAAAATCATTAACATGCTCATGGAGGTACAGAAAAATATTCAAGAACTCAGGAATGATATCCACTCGGAAATCCAATCATTGAAGAGCACAATGGAGGGTATTAAAACCAAATTAGACATGGTGGAGGAAATGATAAATGAAATAGCAACTAAAGAGGAATACAAAGAAACTGAGGCACAGGCAGAAAAAACGATGTCTAAGAATGAAAGAATATTGAGAGAACTGTGTGACCAACCCAAACAGAACAATATTCGCATTATAGGAGTACCAGAAGAAGAAGAGAGAGAAAAAGGGATAGAACGTGTCTTTGAGGATGTAATTGCTGAAACCTTCCCCAATCTGGGGGAGGAGATAGTCTCTCAGGCCATGGAGGTGCACAGATCTCCCAACAAAGGGACCTAAGGAGGCCAACACTAAAACACATAGTAATTAAGTGGCAAAGATCAAGGATAAGGACAGACTATTAAAAGCAGCCAGAGGGAGAAATAAAATAAAACACAAAGGAAAGCCCAACGGGCTATCATCAGACTTCTCAGCAGAAACCTTACGGGCCAGAAGGGAGTGGCATGATGTATTTAATGCAGTGAAGCAGAAGGGCGTCAAACCAAGAATACTTTATCTGGCAAGATTATTGTTTAAATGTGAAGGAGGGATTAAACAATTTCCAGATAAAAGTTAAGAGAATTTACCTCCCACAGATCATCTCTACAGTGTATTTTGCTATAGATGTAAGTGTTCCTAAGGTTTAATAGCTGTCACCAGAGGTAATAAAACCACAGTACAGAAAGTAGAACAGCTAATGACTAAGCAAATGCAAAATTAAATTAACTATCGCCAAAGTCAATCAAGGGATAGACAAAGAGTACAGAATATGATACCTAATATACAGAATGGAGGAGAAAAAAAAAGACCCTTTAGATTGTGTTTATAATAGCATATTAAGTGAGTTAAGTTAGACTCTTAGATAGTAAGTTAACCTTGAACCTCGGGTAACCACGAATCTAAAGCCTGAAATGCCAATAAGTACACACTTATTGATAATTACCCTAAATGTAAATGGACTGAATGCACCAATCAAAAGACATAGAGTCACTGAATGGATAAAAAAATAAGACCAATCTATATGCTGCCAACAAGAGACTCACTTTAAACTCAAAGACATATACAGACTAAAAGTGAAGATATTGAAAAAGATATTTCATGCAACCAATAGGGAGAAAAAGGCAGGAGTTGCAGTATTTGTATCAGACAAAATGGACTTCAAGACAAAGAAAGTCACAAGAGACAAAGAAGGACATTACATAATGATAAAAGGGTCAATCCAACAAGAAGATATAACCATTACAAATAGCTATGTGTCCAACACAGGAGCACCCACATATGTGAAACAAATACTAACAGAATTAAAAGGGGAAATAGAATGCAATGCATTCATTCTAGGAGACTTCAACACACCACTCACTCTGAAGAACAGATCAACCAGACAGAAAATAAGTAAGGAGACAGAGGCACTGAAGAACACATTAGAACAGATGGCCCTAACAGACATCTTCAGAACTCTTACCCAAAAGCAGCAGAACACACATTCTTCTCAAGTGCACATGGAACATTTTCAAGATTAGATAACATACTAAGTCACAAAAAGAGCCTCAGAAACAGTTTCTCAGACAACAAACATATGAAACTAGTAATAAATTATGCAAAGAAAATGAAAAATCCCACAAACACATGGAAGCTTCACAACATGCCCCTAAATAACCAATGGATCAATGACCAAATAAAAACAGAGATCAAATATTCTTTGGAGACAAAAGACACAATAATTCAACACCGCAAAATCTGTGGGACAGAGTGAAGGCTGTGCTAAGAGGTAAGTATATTGCAATACAGGCCTACTTCAGGAAAGAAGAACTTTCCCATATGAACACTCTAAACTCACAATTAATAAAACTAGAGAAAGAAGAATAAATGAGGCCCAAAGTCAGCAGAAGGAGGGACATAAAAAAGATAAGAGCAGAAATAAATAAAATTAAGAAGAATAAAACAATAGAAAGAGTCAATGAAAGCAGGAGCTGGTTCTTCAAGAAAATAAACAAAATAGATAAACCCCTAGATAGACTTATCAAGAAAAAAAGAGAGTCTACTTACATAAACAGAATCAGAAATGAGAAAGGAAATATCACTATAGACATCATACAAATACAAAGAATTATTAGAGAATACTATGAAAAATTATATGCTAAAAAACTGGATAACCTAGAAGAAATGGACAGCTTTCTAGAAAAATACAACCTTCCAAGGATAACTGAGAAAGAAACAGAAAATCTGAAGAGACCAATTACCATCAATGAAATTGAACTGGTAATCAAAAAACTACCTAAGAACAAAACCTCTAGAGCTGATGGCTTCATCACTGAATTTTACCAAGCATTTGGTGAAGACCTAATACCCATCCTCCTTAAAGCTTTCCAAGAAGTAGAAGAGCGAATACTTCCAAACTCATTCTATGAGGCCAGTATCACTCTAATACCAAAACCAGGCAAAGACACCACAAAAAAAGAAAATTACAGACCAATATCCCTGATGAACAAAGATTCAAAAATACTCAACAAAATATTAGCAAACCGAATTAAAAAATACATCAAAAAGATAGTCCATCATGATTAAGTAGGATTTATTCCAGGGAAGCAAGGATGTTACAACATTTGAAAATCCATCAACATCATTCACCACATCAACAAAAAGAAGGACAAAAACCACATGATCATCTTCTTAGATGCCGAAAAAGCATTTGACAAAATTCAACACCCATTCATGATAAAAACTCTCAACAAAATGGGTGTAGAGGGCAAGTACCTCAACATAATTAAGGCCATATATGACAAACCCACAGTCAACATTATACTTAACAGTGAGAAGCTGAAAGCTTTTCCTTTAAGATCAGGAACAAGACAAGAATGCCCACTCTCTCCTCCAATATAGTACTAGAAATCCTAGCCACGGCAATCAGACAACACAAAGAAATAAAAGGCATCCAGATTGGTAAGGAAGAAGTTAAACTGTCCCTGTTTGCAGATAACATGATATTGTACATAAAAAACCCCAAAGAATCTACTCCAAAACTACTAGATCTAATATCTGAATTCAGCAAAGTTGCAGGATACAAAATTAGTATGCAGAAATCTGTGGCATTCCTATACACTAACAATAAACTAGCAGAGAGAGAAATCAGGAAAACAATTCCATCCACAGTTGCATCAAAAAGAATAAAATAGCTAGGAATAAACCTAACCAAGAAAGTGAAAGACCTATACTCTGAACACTAAAAGACTCTCATGAGAGAAATTAAAGAAGATACCAATAAATGGAAACACATCCTGTGCTCATGGATAGGAAGAATTAATATTGTCAAAATGGCCATCCTGCCTAAAGCAATCTACGGATTCAATGCAATTCCTATCAAAATACCAACAGCATTCTTCAACGAACTAGAGAAAATCGTTCTAAAATTCATATGGAAACACAAAAGACCCCGAATAGCCAAAGCAATCCTGAAAAGGAAGAATAAAGCTTGGGGGATTATGCTCCCCAATTTCAAGCTCTACTACAAAGCCACAGTAATCAAGACAATTTGGTACTGGCACAAGAACAGACCCATAGACCAATGGAACATAGTAGAGAGCCCTGATATAAACCCAATCATATACGGTCAATTAATATATGATAAAGGAGCCATGGACATACAATGGGGAAATCACAGCCTCTTCAACAGCTGGTGTTGGCAAAACTGGACAGCTATATGCAAGAGAATGAAACTGGATTATTGTTTAATCCCATACACAAAAGTAAACTCGAAATGGATCAAAGACTTGAATTAAGTCATGAAACCATAAAACTCTTAGAAGACAACATAGGCAAAAATCTCCTGAATATAAGCATGAGCAACTTCTTCCTGAACACATCTCCTCGAGCAAGAGAAACAAAAGCAAAAATGAACTCATGAGACTATATCAAACTAAAAAGTTTCTGTATGGCAAAGGACATCATCAACAGAACAAAAAGGCATCCTACATTATGGGAGAATATATTTGTATATGACATATCCAACAAGGGGTTAACATCCAAAATATATAAAGAACTCAAATGTCTCAACACCCAAAAAGCAAATAACCCAATTAAAATATGGGCAGAGGATATGAACAGACAGTTCTCCAAAGAAGAAATTCAGATGGCCAACAGACACACGAAAAGATGCTCTACAACACTAATATTAGGGAAATTCAAATTAAAACCACAATGAGATATCACCTCACACCAGTTAGGATGGCCAGCATCGAAAAGACTAAGAACAACAAATGCTGGCGAGGATGTGGATAAAGGAACCCTCCTACACTGCTTGTGGGAATGTAAGCTAGTTCAGCCATTGTGCAGAGCAATATGGAGGTTCCTCAAAAACTAAAAGTAGAAATACCATTTGATCCGGGAATCTCACTCCTTGGAATTTACCCAAAGAATACAACTTCTCAGATTTTCAAAGATGCACGCCTATGTTTATTGCAGCACTATTTACAATGGGCAAGATATCGAAGCAACCTAAGTGTCAATCAGAAGATGAATGGATAAAGATATGGTACATATACACAATGGAATACTATTCAGCCAAAAGAAAGAAACAAATCCTACCATATGCAACAACATGGATGGAGCTGGAGGATATTATACTCAGTGAAATAAGCCACGTGGAGAAAGACAAGTGCCAAATGATTTCCCTCATTTGTGGAGTACAACAACAAAGCAAAACTGAAGGAACAAAAAAACAGCAGAGTCAGAGACTCCAGGAAGGAACTAGTGGTTACTAAAGGGGAGGGGTGTGGGAAGGCAGGTGTGGAGGTAGGGAGACGGGGATTGAGGGGTATTATGTTTAGTACACATGGTGTCGGGGATCATGGGGAAAACAGTGTAGCACAGGGAAGGCAATTAGTGAATCTGTGGCATCTTACTACACTGATGGACAGCGACTGCATTGGGGTATGGGTGGGGACTTGATAATATGAGTACATGTAGTAAACACATTGTGTTTTCATGTGAAACCTTCATAAGAGTGTATATCAATAATACCTTAATAAAAATAAATAAATAAAATAATAATACCTTAATATAAAAATTTTTAAAGGAATGTCTACAAAGAAATAATGGCACATAACAAAATCTCTCAACATCTATTTTTATGTTCTGTTACAAACAGCCATGTGTTGTTTTGTTTTGTATTTTTCCTTTAATCGTTCTGAAAAAAAAATGTGACCAAGGAAGATGTGGTAACTTCAGTATTAAAAATAATGCTGTAATCCTAAGTAATCCAAAGGGAAATTAATTTTTGCTTTGAAGGTGTTCACTAGCACAAACACTGAAATAATGAGTGAACTGACTCTCCTGAGAAAATGCCAACTGTCACCTGCTGCTTCCCACTGGGCTCCAGGTGTAACGAGCCTCTCTCACTGCCCTAACTTCTGACTGTGTCAAGAGCTTAAGAAGGACATCTCTTTAAGCAATTAGACACAATCCATTGCATAATTAGACTGCTGCATCTCTCATTGTTACGTCACTCAGCATTAGCTGGTTTCCTTACCAAGAGAAACTCTCATTGCTATTGAAAAATAGTAATAGTAACACAAGGCAACTCAAAGAGCAAAGGATGTTTAAGGTGATGGCATCTCGTCACACAGCCCTCTAGGGGCAGCCAATGTGATGAAGCACTATTCAAACCCGATACAGAGACCAGTCCCTAGAGAACAGCTTTGTTGGAAATTCAGACAATTAAACAAATAAATAATTTATCTCTTGAACTTTACATATTTGGAAATGTGTGTAATATACATAATTTAAATTCATTTTCTGTAATGTTCCATGTTATTATATAAAAGGTAGAAGTTGAAAAGAAGAAATAAAGTTCCTCAGCAACCCATTAAGTAAATAATTATTCACTGAAATATTGGAAGTTTACTTTGGAAATGCCACTTACAGATCTGGCTTGTTTGACAGCACCTTTTTCTATGGCCCCTTCCCTTCAAATTGACTTATCTCAGTGTCTCCTACCATTTAAGGGGTGATACAGGCTCTGCCACTACAAGCTCTGTGCCTCAACTCCCACCCATAAAATTCATAAATATCTTCATCTGTTAGTGTTTTTCAAGAGTAATAGCAGATGTGGGCCATACTGTGCAAAATCTTAATACTGATTGTTTTAAAGGTTCTGAGTTTCCCCCAAAGAAAATACCTCAGCATAACTATATCCAAACTAGTGTCACATTTGACTAAAACAATACCTGCTTTTGATAAGTGGAGTTACATGTCAGAAGATTTTTGGGGTAGAGGTTTGGTAAGGGAGGTAGAGAATCAAAACCTGAATAGGAGAGAAAGTCAGTGGAGAAAAAAAAAAACCTTCTAAGTACATTATGTTTCCTTGCAATGCTGACATGGAAATAAAAATTAAAGATATTAAAATGCCACTGGTGAAAAAAAAACTATGAAAACTTTTCAAAAGGAATATATAATGATTTGTATGGCCTAGTCACCTAAATATAACTTAAAGATATATGTATCTCTACACCAGCTTTCAAAATATCTAAATTGAAGTTTAGGACATTAACCCAAATATGTTAACTTTAAAAATACTTATCCTGAACAAAACTAATAAAATAGAAAATAACAGATAGAATTCAAAGACTCCCAAGGTTGTTTCTAGCAGCTATTCATAACTCTTTTGGAATGCTGGTATATCAGGTGTTTTTCTAATCCTTTTCGTGACGACCTTATTGATTGCCTCTAGTTTTCCCTGTGGCTCTCTCTGAACTGTGTTATTAATTTTGTGCTATGCTAGTGACCGTTTATGTTGACAGATTTCCTGAGGACTGTTGATAAGCTCTGCCTACAAGGTATCTCACTTTTTCTCCCTGTTGGTGTATTCATGCAATTTATAACTTTAGCATGAGTTAACTCAGTGGAGAGATTATTTAAAAGGCTGCTTAAGATATAGTATAATTTGGATTAAGATATCTAATCCAAGTCATTATAATCCACCAGAAATTGCTTTTGTGCCTAAATAAAAACAAATATTCTTTGTGTACAATTATTTTGATCTTAAAGGCCATGTTTATTAGGGCATGCAGATTAGGATCCTATAGTTTCCTTTAGTGCTCCTAAGGTATTTTCCTGATAGGTACATCTATCTAGACTTAGGTAAGCACAGACATTAAAATAAAATTATAAACCTTGTTATAATGTAAACAATTACAGGTGGAATTTAATATAACATGTCCTTTAAAATCATGCCTGAAGAACAAAACAAGTCTCAATAAATTTAAGAAGATTGAAACCGTATCAAGCATCTTTTCTGACCACAACAGTATGAAACTACAAATCAATTACAAAGAAAAAAATACTGGAAAAAATCACAAACGTGGAGGTTAAACAACATGCTACTTAACAATCAATGGATCAATGACAAAATGAAAGAAGAAATAAAAAACACCTGGAAACTAATGAAAATAGCAATGCAATGGTTCAAAATCTTTAGGACACAACAAAAGCAGTTCTAAGTGGGAAGTTTGTAGAGGTACAGACCTACCTCAAGAAACAAGAAAAATCTAAAATAATCTAACCTTACACCTAAAGCAATTAGAATAAGAATAAACAAAGGCTAAAATTAGTAGAAGGAAGGAAATAACAAAGATCAGAGCAGAAATAAATGAATAGAGACTTAAAAAACAATAGAAAAGATCAATGAAACAAAGAGCTGATTCTTCAAAAAGATTAAAGAAAAAGAAAAAAGATAAACCTTTAGCCAGACTCATCAGGAAAAAAGAGAGGACTCAAATACATAAAATAAAAAATGAAAGGGGAGAAGCTACAACGAACACCACAGAAATATAAAGGATTATTAGAGATTACTATGAAAAGTTACATGCCAACAAACTGGACAACATAGAAGAAGTGGATAAATTCCTAGAAACATACAATTTTCCAAGACTGAACCAGGGAGAAATAGAAAATTTGAATGGATTGATTACTAGTAGCAAAATGTAATTGGTAATCAAAAAACTCCCAATGATTAAGAAGGCCCTGAGTAGATGGCTTCACAGATGAATTCTATCAAACATTTAAAGAAGAATTAAAACTATTCAAAAAATAGAAGAGGAAGGAATGCTCCCAAGTTTGTTTTATGAGGACAGCATTACCCTGATAACAAATCCAAAAACACTACAAAAAAGAAAATTACAGAACAATAGCCCTGGTAAACATAAATGCAGAAATCCTCTACAAAATATTAGCAAACTGAATTCAAAAATACATTAGCAGGATCATTCACTACAACCAGGAGGAATTTAATCCAGGAATGCAAGGATGGTGCAATATCTGCATATCAATCAATGTGGTACACTACATTAAACAAAAGGAAATATCAAAACCATATGACCATCTTGATAGATGCAGAAAAAACATTCAACAAAATTCAACATCCATTCATGATAAAAGCTTTCAACAAAGTAGTTATAGAGAGAATGATGTGCCTCAACCTAATAAAGTACATATATGACAAACTTACAGCTAACAAAATACTCAGTGGTGAAAAGCTGAAAGCTTTTCCTCCAAGATTCAATGTCCACTCATACTGCTTTTATTCAACATACTACTGGAAGTATTAGCTACAGCAGTCAGAAAAAAAATAAAAAGCATTCAAATTAGAAAGGAAGAAGTAAAATTTTTACTATTTTCAGATTACATGATACTTTACACAGAAAACTCTAAAGGCTCCACCAACTATTAAAATAATTGAATTCAGTAAAGTTGCAGGATACAAAATCAATATACAGAAATGTGTTCTGTTTCTATATACTAATAATTAACTAGCAGAAAGAGAAATAAGAAAATGATCCCATTTACAATTGCATCATAAAGAATAAAATACCTAGGAATAAATTTAATAAAGGAAGTGAAAGACCTGTACTCTGAAAACTAAAAGACATGATGAAAGGAATTGAAGGCTAGGCAAATAAATGGAAAGATATACTATGCTCATGGATTGGGAGAACTAATATTGTTAAAATGTTCATACTATCCAAAGCAATCTACAGATTCAATGCAATCCTTAACAAAATAGTAATGGTATTTTTCACAGATCTAGAAGAAATAATGTTAAAATTTGTATGGGAACAAAAGACCCCTAATAACCAAAGTGATTTTGAGAAAGAAGAACAATGCTAGAGCTATCACATTTCCTCATTTCAAAGTATACTACAAATTAATAGTAATTTAAACAATAGAGTATTGGCTCACAAATAGACACATAGACCAATGAAACAGAAAAGAAAGCCCAGAAATAAGCCCAAGCATGTACCGTCAATTAATTTATGATAAAGAAGCCAAGGATATACAACAAGGAAAGGACAGTCTCTTCAATAAATGGTGCTGGGAAAACTGAACAACCGTATGAAAAAGATGAAACTGGGTTACTATCGTATACATACACAAAAATCAACTCAAAGTGAATTAAAGACTTGAATGTAAGACTTGAAACCATAAACTTCTGGAAGAAAACAGATGATAACATTCTTGGACATCAACATTGGCAATTTTTTTCTGAATATGTCTCTCCAGCCAAGAAAAACAAAAGAGAAATAAAAAGTGGAACTACATCAAACTAAAAAGCTTCTGACAGCAGAGAAAACCATCAACAAAACAAAAAGGCAAGCTACTTAGTGGGAGAATATATTTGCAATTGATATATCCAATAAGGGGTTGATACCCAAAACATATAAAGAATTCATACAACTCAGCACCAAAAAAAAAAAAAATCTGATTAAAAAATGGGCAGAGGAACTAAATAGACATTTTACTAAAAACAAAATACAGATGGCAAAAAAAACATATGAAAAGTTCCTCAATATCACTAATCATCACGGAAATGTAAATCAAACCACAATTAGATAGTACCTCACACCAGTCAGAATGGCTACTATCAAAAAGAAGAAATAACAAGTGTTATCAAGATTGTAGAGAAAAGGGAACCCTCATGAACAGTTGGTGGGAATGTAAACTGGTACAGCCACTAAGGAAAACAGTATAGAGTTTCCTCAAAAAATTAAAAATAGAAATGCCATACAACCCAGTAATTCCACTTCTGGATATTTACCCAAAGAAAACAAAAACAGTAATTTGAAAATATACATGCGTTCCTGTGTTCACTGCAGTATTATTTACAATAGCCAAGATATGGAAGCATCCTAAGTGTCCATTGACTGATGAATGAATAAAGAACATGGTACATACTTAGCCATAAATGAAATATTACTTAGCCATTAAAAAGAATGAAATCTTGTTATTTTTGACAACCTGAATGGACCTAGAGGGTATTATGCTAAGTGAAATAAGTCAGTGAAAGACAAATACCATATGACTTCATTTCTATGTGGAATCTAAAAAAAACACACAGAAATTGACTCATAGAAACAAACTGGTCATTGCCATAGGGGAAGAAGGGGGGAGGATGGGTGAAATACATAAAGGGGATAAAGAAGTACAAACTTCCAATTATAAATAAGTCATGGGGATGAAAAGCACAGTATAAGCAATACAGTCAATAATATTGTAGTAACTGTATGGTGACAGATTATAAACATATTTACACATTGAGCATTTTGTGATGTATACAATTGTCAAATCACTATGTTGTACACCTGAGGCTACTATAATATTGTATATCAACTCTACTTTAAAAAAAAATCAGGCCTAAAGAATGGAAGGACCTCTTGAAAAGACTACTGGATTGGACATAATATGGTTTCTAGTCTCCACTTTATCACAAGTTGGGTAAGTCACTTAGCCTTTGGTCCCAGTTTCCTTACTTATAAATTGAAAATACAAAATAATTATAGATATTTGACCCTTTAAATCATAATAGGGCACCTGGTGCTGGGCAAACTAAGACAGAATGGTCAGCACATGTGTTTTATTTATTGAACTTCACAGGTTAAGAATAGAGTTTCCACTTCCAACAGCAATGGCAGACAAAACACTCTCTGCTGGAAACCAATTAGATCCTAAATAAAACATCTGGTTTGTTGCTGGACTCCCTGGAAGTGGGTAAAATAATCCTCCTCTCCCCTGCCTCCCAATAAAAAGGAACAAGCTGAGTCAACACTGGAGCTCGGAGCAGTGAGTAGATAAGTGTGCTGAGCCAGAAGCAAAAGAGACAAACTGTTATACTGAGGAAAAATGGCAGTGGGATACTATAACTTGCAATTCTAGAGTCAACAGCAAGAACGGGAACAGAACCTAAGATTCTGCATTAAACCAGGACTCTCAAGGAGAGTGAAAGTGGCCCCTGGTTGGTAGTCTTCCTAGCTCCTAGAAGAAACAAACTAAAACTCCATAGGAAAGCATCCTACAGTGTATCACATCAGATTACCACAATTTAAAATCAGTTCACAATCAAAGACCACCAAGCACACATATAGGTAAGCCATCTATATTAGAAATTTCAGATATAGAATAACTGCTTATGAAGTATTTAATTAAAGCATGAAATCAAAAGAATGAGCAAACAACAGAAAGCTATCAGGGGTGATCAGGCAGTTCTGAAAAATAACCAAATGGAACCATCTAAATATAAAATATGTAAATGTTGAAAGAAAAAACAAAATATGTTTAAAAAAACAGATTAGTTACATCTGAAAGAGAATTAGTGAACTTAAGACAGAAGTGAATAAAGTAACCAGAATACAATCCACAAAGAAAAAGGCCTGGAAAAATATGAGAATGATTCAAAATAGTGAGGATAAAATGACAAGGTCTAACATAGATCAGAGCCAAGGAAGGAGAAAATAAAGCTAATCAATGAGTAATAATAGCTGAGGAATTTTCAGAAATGCTGAAAGTTATTAATGCATAATTTCAGAAAGCACAAAATTCCCAATCAGGATAAATAAAAAGAAATCAATGCCTAGATATTACATAGTAGTGACTCTGCTGAGCAAGAGAGACAAAAATATTTTAAGCAGCCAGAGAGGAAAAATATCACAAAAATATAATCATTTATGGATAGTAGACTGTTCAACAGTAATAATAGAAAACAGAAGGCAATGGAATAATGTATTGAGGGGAAACAGCTAATAACTATCAAAACTTGGAGTGAAATAGACATTATAGTTAAATACTGAGTGTTTATCATCAATATACTCACACTAAAATAACCTTCAGTCAATAGTTTACTCCTTAGGAAAATAGTATTCTTTGATGACAATTCAACTCAACATAAAAAGTTAGCAAAGTTTGAGAAGAGAATTTTCTTCACATGAATGAATGTATCCAGCAAAGCCTCAGTAAACATCCTTTTTAATGATGAAAAGTTGGAAGCATCCAATTTGAAATCAGAAACAGGACAAGTTCACCCACTAGCATGTTTTGATCATCATTAAAGCTGGAGGCTCTAGCCAGACAATAAGAAGAGCAAATAAAGACATAAAAATTAGGAACAAACCCATCACTAGTTGCAGATACTATGATTATATACATAGAAAACCACAATCTAAAAACAACTTATTAGTAATTCTAAAAGAGCAAAGTGTCTGGCTCTAAGATCAATATACAAAATCAATTGCTTTTCTAAACAATGGTCATAAATATTTTTAAGTTATATAAAAAAGGTACAATTTATAATTGTAATAAAAACAGGGTATTGGGAATAAATCTAACAAAAGATATACAAGATTTAAATGGAAGAAATAAAACTTGATTTAAAGTCATTAGACACCTAAATAAATGAAAAGATGTACCATGTTTATGGATAGCAATACTTAATATTGTAAAGATGTATATATTCTCTCAATTTGACCTATAGAACTAAAACTCCAGCAGGATTTTTCATGGCGTGGGCAAGCTAATTCTAAACTTTGTATGGAGCAAAAGGCTAAGAAAAACTAAGACTCCTAAAGAATCAAGTGTGACAACTTGTACCAGGTATGAAGACTTTCTATAAAGCTACAATAATGAAGACAGTGTAATTTTGGCAGAGAATTAGAAAAAGTGACAAATGGAGAGTCACATAATGGAAGAGAGAATAGACCCAAACATATATGGAAACTTGATATATAATTGAGGTGTGATTGCACATGCAGGGCATGAAGGGGAAGAGGGGATTGGGAGTGACTGCTAATGGGCATATGGTTTCTTTGGGGGTGAATGAGAATACTCTAGAAGATGGTGATGGTCGCCCAACTTTAAATATACTGAAAGCTGTTGAACTATATACTTCAAATGGCTGAACTTAATGGCATGTAAATCATATATAATAATGTTCTAAAATATGAGTGCTCTATAGTAACATAAAACAATAGGGATGAATCTTTAAAAATATTAAATTGAATGAAAAAAATTCCAAAGATTATATATAGCATGATATCATTTTTATATAACTCAAACACAAACAAAATGAAGTATTATTTATAGATAAAACTATTTGGAATACTGCAAAGAAAGGACAAACATACCGGACAGCTGCACCTCCAGAGGAAGGAGAGGTAAATGGAACAGGAGAGGAATGCAAAGGTAGATGCAAAGATACAGGTGATTCTTTTAGTACTTGAGTGATTATTTTAAACTTTTTATTTTAATTACTCATAATTTACATATTTTATATTTAATATTTTGAATATATCAAATGTTATATTAAAAAGATAATAAAAGAAAATGCCTTTATAAAGAAAAATTAAGTCACTTATAAAGAAGGAGGAAATCAGACTGAACCCAGACTTCACCACACTACCCTGAAAACCAAAAACAGTGCACCAATGTCTAGAAAGTTCTGAGGAAAAGAATGCATGAGACTTGAAAATTTTAAACCAAAGCAAGATATGCAAGATATCCGCCTAGGATAAATGCCACAGATAGATAGTAAGCATTAAGGAATGTAAAGAAATCAAGGTCCATGAGCTCTTCGTGAAATAAAAGATAAATTTTAAACTGTAGGAGGATTAAAGATGGTAGCATGAAAGATGAGACAGAGGCTTCCTTCTAAACCCACATATAATATGAAAATATAATTAATACAACTAATCCCGAAAGAGCAACAGGAAAGAGGACTGTGCCAAACTGCATGCACCTGGAGAAAAGCATAAACCTCACGGAACAGGGTAACATACCAAAGCCATGGCCGGGCGGGACCCAAGCCCTTCCCTCACCCCAGCTCACCAGCGAGAGGAAGAGAAACAGAGCAGGGAGGGAGAGGAGGCCTGGGACTGATGAATACCTAACTCCAGAGATCTGCTCTGGGAGCACAAACCTACATTTCATGGTGTTTTCATGGTACGCTCATGATTAGGGGGTTGGAAATCTAAGACAGGCAGAATACCTGGAGAGACTGAGATTCTAGCCACTTGTGGAAATCAGGGATCAATATCTGGCTGCTCTGGGACAAAAGAAAGGTGGGCAGTCTGAGAGGATTCCTAACAGCAAGAGGGCTGCTAAAGCAGCAAGGATTGCACAGAGCTTACTGCTCAGGAGAAAGACCAAGCGGACAAAATTGTCCGGGTGCACTCTGCCCAGCAGGTTGGGAACTTTAATGATCTTCAGGAGCTCCAGCTCCCTCGCTGGCTACAGAGCTCCAAGGATTCCCTCCATGATATGCAGCCTACTGAGCCTTTCTCCTGGCCAGCCCCAACTGGCTCGCAAACTGGCAAACCCTACCCTGGCATTAGGCCAGCCAGATGGAAGAACTGTCTACAGCAACTACAAACGCAAAGCACAGAGGCTTATACCTGTGTGCTCAGCCTACTGCTTCAGGCAGTGGAGGCAGGCATAGCACCTGGGAAGCAGGAAACAGCTCTTTCCTGCCCCCAGGCACCAATACCGCTCCACTACGACACACTACATTGCTTCAGGGTCTGAGCAGCTCCAGGGAGCAGAGCTTCTGGGAACTAGAAGGCACCATAAAAAAATATGAAATGCCAAAGGAACCCAGTTCAAAGTAAAATTATGAATACAACCCCTGAGAAAGATTCAAAAATGAAATCGACCTCATGAAATTGCCTGAAAGGGATTTCAAAATAAAAATCATAAACATGCTCATGGAGGTACAGAAAAATATTCAAGAACTCAGGAATGAATTGTGATCGGAGATCCAATCATTACGGAACACAGTATCAGAAATGAAACATACAATGGAAAGTTTTAAAAGCAGATTAAATATGGTGGAGATGATAAATGAAATAGAAATTATAGGATAGGAATACAAAGAAGCTGAGGCTCAGAGATAAAAAGGGTTACTAAAAATGAAAGAATATTGAGAGAACAGTGTGACCAATACAAACGGAACAACATTTGCATTATAGGGGTACCAGAAGAAGAAGAGAAAAAGGGATAGAAAGTGTCTCTGAGGAGGTAATTGGTGAAATCTTCCCCAATCTGGGGGAGGAGATAGTCTCTCAGGCCATGGAGGTGCACAGATCTCCCAACACAAGGGACCCAAGGAAGACAACACCAAGACATACAGTAATTAAAATGGCCGAGATCAAGGATAAGGATGTACTATTAAAAGCAGCCAGTGAGAGAGATAAGATCAAATACAAAGGAAAGCCCATCAGGCTATCATCAGACTTCTCAGCAGAAACCTTACAGGCCAGAAGGGAGTGGCATGATGTATTTAATGCAATGAAGCAGAACGGCCTCAAAACAAGAATATTTTATCCAGCAAGGTTATCATTTAATTTAAAGGAGGGATTAAACAATTTCCAGATAAGCAAAAGCTGAGAGAATTTACCTCCCACAAACTGTCTCTACAGTTTATTTTGAGGGACTGCTATAGATGGGACTGTTCCCAAGATTTAATAGCTGTGACCAAAGGTAATAAAACCACAGTAAAGAAAGTAGAACAGTTAATTACTAAGCAAATGCAAAATTAAATCAACTATCCCTAAAGTTAAACAAGGAATAGAAAAAGAGTACAGAATGATACCTAATATATAAAGAATGGAGGTGGAAGAAAAGGAGGAGAAAAAAAGAACCTTTAGACTGTGTTTGTAATAGCATATTAAGTGACTTAAGTTAGACTCTTAGATAGTAAGGAAGTTAACCTTGAACCTTTGGTAACCACGAATCTAAAGTCTGCAATGCCAATAAGTACATACCTATTGATAATCACCCTAAATGTAAATGGACTGAATGCACCAAACAAAAGACATAGAGTTACTAAATGGATAAAAAAATAAGACCAATCTATATGCTACCTACAAGAGACTCACTTTAAACTCAAAGACATATACAGACTAAAAGTGAAGGGAAGGAAAAAGATATTTCATGCAACCAATAGGGAGAAAAAAGCAGGTGTTGCAGTACTTGTATCAGACAAAATATACTTCAAAACAAAGAAAGTCGTAAGAGACAAAGGACATTACATAATGATAAAGGGCTCAATCCAACAAGAAGATATAACCATTATAAATATCTATGTGCCCAACACAGGAGCACCTACATATGTGAAACAAATACTAACAGAATTAAAAGGGGATATACAATGCAATGCATTCATTCTAGGACACTTCAACACTCCACTCAAAATGAAGCACAGATCAACAAGACAGAAAATAAGAAAGGAGACAGAAGCACTGAAAAACACATTAGAACATAGGGACCTTACAGACATCTACAGAACTCTACACCCAGAAGCAGGAGAATACACATTCTTCTCAAGCGCACATGGAACATTTTCAAGATTAGATCATATACTAGGCCACAAAACAAGCCTCGGCAAATTAAAAAAGATTGAAATTGTACCACCCAATTATCAGATCACAAAGGTATGACACTAGAAATAAATTATGCAAAGAAAATGAAAAATCCCACAAACACATGGAGGCTTCACAACATGCTCCTAAATAACCAATGGATCAATGACCAAATGAAAACACATCAAGCAATATATGGAGACAAATGACAACAATAATTCAACACCACAAAATCTGTGGGACGCAGTGAAGGCCATGCTAAGAGGAAAGTATATTGCAATACAGGCCTACCTCAGGAAAGAAGAACAATCCCATATGAGCAGTCTAAACTCACATTTAATAAAACTAGAAAAAGAAGAATAAATGAGGCCCAGAGTCAGCAGAAGGAGGGACATAATAAAGACTAGAGCAGAAATAAATAAAATTGAGAAGAATAAAACAATAGAATCAATTAAAGCAGGAGCTGCTTTGGGGAGAAAATTAACAAAATATATAAACACCTAGCCAAACTTATCAAGAAAAAAAGAGAGTCTACACACATAAACAGAATCAGAAATGAGAAAGGAAAAATCACTATGGACACCGCAGAAATACAATGAATTATTAGAGAATACAATGAAAAACTATATGCAAACTGGATAACCTAGAAGAAATGGACAGCTTTCTAGAAAAACACAACCTTCCAAGACTGACCAAACAAGAAACAGAAAATCTGAACAGACCAATTACCAGCCATGAAATTGAATTGGTAATCAAAAAACAACCTAAGAACAAAACCTCTGGACCAGATGACTTTACTGTTGAATTTTATCAAACATTTAGTGAAGACCTAATACCCATCCTCCTTAAAGTTTTCCAAGAAGTAGGAGAAGAGGGAATTCTTCCAAACTCATTCTATCAGGCCAGCATCACTCTAATACCAAACCAGGCAAAGACACCACAAAAAAAGAAAATTACAGACCAATATCCCTGATGAACAAAGATGCAAAAATACTCAACAAAATATTAGCAAACTGAATTAAAAAATACATCAAAAAGATCATCCATCATGAACAAGTGGGATTCATCCCAGGGATGCAAGGATGATACAACATTGGAAAATCCATCAACATCATCCTCCACATCAACAAAAGGACAAAAACCACATGATCATTTCCATGGACGGTAAAAAATCATTTGACAAAATTCAACACCCATTCATGATAAAAACTCTCAACAAAATGGGTATAGAGGGCAAGTACCTCAACATATTAAAGGCCATATATGACAAACCCACAGCCAACATTATACTTAACAGTGAGAAGTTGAAAGCTTTTCCCTTAAGATCGGGAACAAGACAAGGATGCCCACTCTCCCCACTTCTATTCAACATAGTACTGGAGGTCCTAGCTACAGCAATCAGACAACACAAAGAAATAAAAGGCATCCAGATTAGCAAGGAAGAAGTCAAACTGTCCCTGTTTGCAGATATGATATTGTACATAAAAACCCTAAAGAATCCACTCCCAAACTACTAGATCTAATACCTGAATTCAGCAAAGTTGCGGGATACAAAATTAATACACAGAAATCTGTTGCCTTCCTGTACACTAACGATGAGCTAATAGAAAGAGAATTCAGGAAAACAATTCCATTCACAATTGCATCAACAAGAATAAAATACCTAGGAATAACCCTAACCAAGGAAGTGAAAGACCTATACTCTGAAAGCTACAAGACACTCATGAGAGAAATTAAAGAAGATACCAATAAATGGAAACACAATCCTGTGCTCATGGATAGGAAGAATTAATATTGTCAAAATGGCCATCCTGCCTAAAGCAATCTACAGATTCAGTGCAATTCCTATCAAAATACCAACAGCATTCTTCAATGAATTAGAGCAAATAGTTCTAAAATTCATATGGAACCACAAAAGATCCCGAATAGCCAAAGCAATCCTGAGAAGGAAGAATAAAGCTGGGGGGATTACACTCCCCAACTTCAAGCTCTACTACAAAGCCACAGTACTCAAGACTATTTGGTACTCGCACAAGAACAGACCCACAGACGAATGGAACAGACTAGAGAGCCCTGATATAAACCCAACCATATATGGTCAATTAATATACGATAAAGGAGCCATGGACATACAATGGGGAAATCACAGCCTCTTTAACATCTGATGTTGGCAAAACTGGACAGCTACATGCAAGAGAATAAAACTGGATCATTGTTTAACCCCGTACACAAAAGTAAACTCAAAATGGATCAAAGACCTGAACGTAAGTCATGAAACCATATAACTCTTAGAAGACAACATAGGCAAAAATCTCCTGAATATAAGCATGAGCAACTTCTTCCTGAACACATCTCCTCGAGCAAGGGAAACAAAAGCAAAAATGAACTCATGGGACTACATCACTTCTGTATGGCAAAGGACACCATCAACAGAACAAAAAAGCATCCTACAGTATGGGAGAATATATTTGTAAATGACATATCCGACAATGGGTTAACATCCAAAATATATAAAGAACTCACACACCTCAACACCCAAAAAGCAAATAACCCAATTAAAAAATGGGCAGAGGATTTGAAGAGACAGTTCTCCAAAGAAGAAATTCAGATGGCCAACAGACACATGAAAACATGCTTCACATAACTAATCATCAGGGAAATGCAAATTAAAAACACAATGAGATATCACCTCACACCAGTAAAAGATGTCCACCATCCAAAAAACGAAGAACAACAAATGCTGACAAGGATGCACAGAAAGGGGAACCCTCCTACACTGCTGGTGGGAATGTAAGTTAGTTCAACCATTGTGGAAAGCAATATAGAGGTTCCTCAAAAAACTAAAAATAGAAATACCATGTGACCCAGGAATCCCACTCCTTGGAATTTACCCAAAGAATACAACTTCTCAGATTCAAAAAGACATATGAACCCCTATGTTTATCACAGCACTATTTACAATAGCCAAGAAATGGAAGCAACCTAAGTGTCCATCAGTAGATGAATGGATAAAGAAGAGGTGGTACATATACACAATGGAATACTACTCAGCCATAAGAAAGAAACAAATGCTACCATTTGCAACAACATGTATGGAGCTGGAGGATATTATGCTCAGTGAAATAAGCCAGGCGGATAAAAACAAGTGCCAAATGATTTCTCTCATTAATGGAGTGTGACTATGCAGCAAAATTGAAGGAACAAAATAGCAGCAGACTCACAGACTCCAATAAGGGACTAATGGTTACCAAAGGAGAGGGGTGTGGGAGGGCGGGTGGGGAGGGTGGGAGAAGGGGATTGAGGGGTATTATGTTTAGTACACATGGTGTGGGGGGGGGGATCACGGGGAAAACAGTTTAGCACAGAGAAGGCAAACAGTGAATCTGTGGCATCTTACTACACTGATGCACAGTGACTGCATTGGGGTATGTGTGTGGACTTGATAACATGGGTAAAAGTAGTAACCACATTGATTTTTCATGTGAAACCTTCACAAGAGTGTATATCAATAATACCTTGATAAAATTTTTTTTAAAAAACTGTATGACAAAATCTAAGCAACCCAGTATATGACTCAAAGTAAAACGTGCTGAAGTGGAGAATCCATAACAAAGAGATCAGGTGGTAAGCATAAGATCATTTAAAATAGAATCGAGAAAGAACAACTCTTTGAATTATAGTTTCTTTCCAAGATATAAATGTTGGAAACCCAAGAATTGTAAAGAATGATATAACAAAAAATGGACTTAACAGAAAGGTGGAATGAAGTGAAAAGGTGTCTGTTTTCTCCAATTTCATGAGGAAGTCAACAGATACTTTTCAAAATTGAAACAGAATTTTTAAAATACATTGAGTCTACCTCAATGTTTGTCACTAAGGGAATATCTGACACTTTGGGTCAGCCTGTCTTTGATACTAGGACTTTCCTATGCACTGTAAGATGTTTGGTATCTCTGGATCCCAGGCACTTGAATGCCAGGGTCACCCTAGTTATTGTCACCACCAAAAACATGTCCATGCAATTCCACATACACCCTAAGGACTTCGTGCTGTCTTCAATTGAGAAGCACTGCATTTTCCATAGTATTTTTCCTCTTAAATTTAGAGCAATGTTAGAGAATTATAGTCTTTAGCTTTAAAATCACAAAATGGATCATTTACCTGAAATTCATTCAATTTCATGTTGGTGTTCCTTTTTTCTATTAAATTAGAATAAAAATAAATTTAATACTGAATAAGTCTTCTCATCTAATGCAACTATGTGTGAGTAGACAAAAAATATTTGTTGAAACAAGGAATCTGAAAAAGTATATGTACTTTGCATATTTTATTTTTTATTGTGATAAAATATAGTTTACCATTTTCACTAATTTAAAGTGTACAGTTCTCTGATTATTGATATATCCACAGTGTTGTACAATTATCACCTCTTTCCATCTCCAGAACTTTTCATTTCCCCAGCTGCATATTTTAACATAAACTATATATAGTATATATATATATATATATATATATATATATATATGTAATCATTTGCCAATCTTTTGATTTGGAGCCAAGATGTTTTCTCTGAGAGTAGCCCCTGATTGGAATTCCCCCTGGCCTTCTTTTTTGCATGAATGGCACCAATAATATACTCTCATGTTTCCAGATTCAGTATCTTTAAAATGAAACAAGAACTGAAAGACACTTGAGAAAGATCTGAAGGCAGAATCCTCCTAGATTCTCCCCCCACCTCCCAGCAGTTTACCATGGTTATTCCCACACCTAATTTGAAAGCAAATTTTGAACTACCTGACATCTATCCAGTCTTCCTAACACACTCAACCTATTCTTTATGAAAGCAATTCATTCTTCTTGCATTGGTATTTTATCAGGTTTCATAAAATTTAATTAAGTTTCATGATTTTAAAGTGTAGGTTCAAACACAGTTGGCTTCTGGAAAGTAACCAGCTGAACTGATGGGGACACAAGTACAGCATCATTTAGAGAGCTGTCTGCTTACTGTGAGCATTTAATTGAAGGATGTCACTTACAAAGTGATCTGGCAAGTTGGATATTATGTCAAATTAAAAATACTGTGTATATCTGTGATGGCCCAGTTGTTTGGTCAAATTTATTCTGGATATGTGTGTTAGCATGTTTCTCAATGATATTAACATTTGAATGGGTAGACTGAGTAAAGCAGATTGCCCTTCCTAATGTGGATGGGTCTCATCCAATCAATTAAAGACATGAATAGAACAAAAAGGCTGAGTAAAGGGAACGCTTCTTATCTGACTGCTTTGAGCTGGGGCTCCAGATGTTTAGGTCTTTGCACTTGAACTGAAATATCAGCTCTTCTTGCTTCTCCAGCCTGCTGGCTTTTAGACTGGAGTACATTGGCTCCCTGGGTTCCCTAGCTTATTGACTATTGGTTTGGGGACTTCTCAGCCTCCATAATCAAGTGAGCCAATTCCTTGTAATAAATCCCTTTATAAATACACACACACGCACATGCACAAACACACACATCCTATTGGTTCTGCTTCTCTGGAAAATCCTAATACAATACCTGACAACTAAATGAAATGTGGATCTGGGCACAGAATGAGGACATTAGTGGAAAAACCGATGAAATTCAAATGAAGTCTTCAATTTAGTTGATGGTAACGCACCAATGTTGGTTTCTTAGTTGTGTTAGATATACCATAGTAATGTAAGACATTAACAGTGGAGGAAGTTGGGTGAGAGGTATGTAAGAATATTCTGTACTATCTTTGCAAAATGCATTCTGTTCAAGCACTAATAACCTTTACTTTGGGGGATTCTTTCTTTGTACCCTTCTGGATTGCCTGAATTTTTCAAGAATAATAATGGATGGATGTATTATTTCAATTAAATGATAGTTATTCTTTAAAATATTTGAGTCTGTCTGACAAGCTAACTTCTAGAAACCATCCAAATTCTAAAAACATTATTATAATAGTTTGAGTTAGTGTTACTTTTTAGTAACATGGTTTCATCTGTTAACACTCTCCTTGTGGATCCAAAGATGATTTTTAAGATGAGGCTCCAGGATTAATACTATGCCACCCAATTAGAAAAATTGTGAGGTCATGTCAGTGTGAGAATATGTTTTTCCTGACCCATACACAGCTTAATGGTTTATGTCTCTGTATTACTTTTGCTTTTTGCCAACTGTACACGTTGTGAGGGAAGGAAAGGCTCTTATAGTTCTGTGGTTCTGTTCAGTGGAGCAGTGGCCAGTTAAAGAGCTCTCAGGAGTCTGGCTCTTCCAATCAAAGCAGAGTTTGTCACTGAGTAATTGGAGGGATTAAAAGACAAATTCCTAAATGTTCTAGTACAAATAAAATCATTTAACACTCAGTCTCTATACTCCTACTTATCTTTGTTCTCTTCATCCTGTCTCTCTCTCTCCTGCCATCCAACCTCTCCCTTTTGACTATTAGACACTCACTGTAAATCATCAAGGGAGCCATTTCTTTTTCTTTTTTCACCAAGACTGTGAACCCTTTGCAGACAGGGATAGCATCATCACTGCCATGTCCCCATCTAGCACAATTCTCACCCATCAGTCTCTTGAGGGCTGCTGAATAAATGACTTCAGGATGCGAGGTGGTTGTGATGTGTATGAGCCAAGCCGTAGGTAACCTTTAGGGTTTCCCACTTCCTCCCACTCAGCTGAAATTCTGTGTCTCTTTTCTTCCTATTGTTTTTCTTTCTCAGCCTTTTTTCTTCTCATAATATAGCTAAAGGCATAGTACCTTTATATTGCTCCTTCTGAATGTTCAAACTCTAGGATCATTCTGCTCCTTGCAGGAGTCCATGACTTTCACTTGTGTTTCTAGAAAATAATAATCCATGCCAGTGGATCTCAAACTTTGTCAGGGATCAGAATCACCTGGAGGGCTTGCTAAAATGTAGCATGCTGGGCCCATGCTCAGAGGCGCTCATTCAGCAGGCCTGGGCAGGGCTGATGCTGACCCTGATGCTGGTCCAGAGACCGCACTCTGAGAATCACTCATCTGTACGCTACATAAGTCCGAGCCAGTTGTCTAATCCCCTGTGCCAGGCAGAAAAAAGAGAGGGAGGTAGTCATTGTCCAGAACTTAACCATGAAATAAAAATAACAGGAGGGATATGCATATTTTGTTTTAAACCCAAGGGGTAAAGGTTTTTTAATAATCATCATTCTTTAATTCAAATCACTCCACAGACCATAAGTTAAAACTGCTAACAGAGAAAAAGACTATTGATAGTTCTATCAGAGTACATAGAAGGTTAATTATGGTGTGCACATCGTAAAGATCTCCTTGCTGTGTGAGCCATCTCCAGAAATACTTGCCATAGAACTGAAATAGAAATGATTATATGAGTAAATTATCACCCACACTCCTTGCATGCATCATTTCATAGTGCAAGCCTTTTCTCTTTTCAAGGAATAATGGTTTTACATTTTACTTTGTGATGGCACTCTAATTGCTAAATATAATAGGGGAATTATGCTACAAAGTGAAAAGATTCCAAGTGAAAAGATAAGTCAAATATAGTAATCTCATCCAGCCAATGATTCTTTACAGTGTGTTCTTCCTCTCCAGCTGTCCCCCAGTTCTGAACTCTCACAGCATGATTGAAACTGAACACCATGGCAGAAAAAAGCTGAAAGGGGTCCTGGAATTCATTGAGTCCAGGTGTCTGCAACTATGACCCACTGGCCAAATCTGGCCCACTGCCTGTTTTTGTAAACAAAATTTTATTAGAGAACAGGCAGCTTGTTTGTTGATATATTTGTATGGCTGCTTTCACACTACAATGAGAGTTAAGTAGTTGCAACACAGACTATGTGGTCCAAAAATATTTACTATCTCACCCTTTAGCAAAAAGTTTGCTGACCCCTGCTCTAGTCCAACCTGCTTATTTGGCAGGTAAGGACTTTTATCCCAAGAGAGAAAAAGAGGTAGCTTAGGGTTAGACACTCAAACAGAAACAGGATTGCAGAATGCCAGCCATCATCCTCAGTAGCTTCCATAAGAACTTTGGTCTCCCCAGAGTCAAAGCTGTCCTTCATGTATTAAAGAAAGGAACATTGAGGTAAGTTTGCATCTCATTACACTTTTCAAAGAGCCCTCCATATGACAAACCCCAAAAGAATAGTGTGACAGAAATGTGCTCTGATGTTAGTCCAAATGTATAAATGGCATCATTTTTTTCACTCGTGTGCAAAACACATTAGCAGCCTAATATTTAGAGCTTGTTTCTAGTAATGAAAAAGTCCTGTTTCACTGAGGAGACAATCATTGGGATCATCTTGTCTTTCAGAAAATACACTAACATTCTGTCATGTAGTATTCTCCACAGTGTCCAGAGATCAGAAGAACGTGCCTGATGGCGTGAATTCTTATTTTCTCAAGTTACCAGATTCACCAAATTGACAGAAAGATAGACTAAGAGACACAAAGAGAGAGTGTGTGTGTACATAAGTGTTTTTACATAATTTAGGCATCTATGTCTAAAGTGAAATGATAGGATGCTAGGTTTCAGTGGTCCCCAATCTCTCTTATTTGTATGTTAAGGAAAATATATCTATTCTGTCAATGAATACATATGTCTATTCTATAAAGAAACCCAAATTCTATAGGTAAGTGCACAGAGTTGTACAATGAATTGAAGTGTTTTCGCCCAAAAGACCATTATTTTATTTGTCTATTCATCAGTGCTGTATTGCGTATCTCCTTTGTGCCAGGAACCCACTGTGCTAAGATCAATACACAATGACAGTAAGAGGATCTCATTGTCTGATGCGGGTGGTCATCAACTAAAGACATGCAGTTCAATATCCCTGAAAGTCCTGCCACAGGGTGAGCACTGGGAGAGAATCTGAGCAGAGCCCTGAAAGATGAACAGGCACTTGCCACGCAGATAACGCACATTCCAGGGGAATGAAACGCAATTGAAATGTTACCTCCCGTGGGAGACTTTCTTGATTCCCCATTCCTATTTAAATATCCCCCCCTTTGTGTTCTCATAGCATACACCTGTCATGGAACCTTTCCCTCTGCCTGGCCCTCAGTAAATGAATGATGAATCAGTGAATGAATGATGAGTGAGTGAACATACAAAAGGCAGCAGTGTGAACCTCTATGGTCTATTCAGGGAGCTGTTTATGTATCTAGAAGATAGGGCATGGGAAGAGCAGACAGCTTACTGGGAGAAAAGGCTAAAGAAGTAGACCAGGGTGAGATTATAGAGGACCCTGTATATCACCCTAGAAATCTGGACTGTGTTGATTATTTCAGCAATTCTCTTGGGCCCCTACTAGGTGCCAATCCTGTGTTAGGTTCTGGAGGTACATGATATTGCACCTGCCCTTGAGGAGCTTCCGGTTTCACTGAAAAAATATTAATCAAGGATACCAAGGGCTTTGGAGGTAGACTGCCTGGGTTCTAGTTTCAATTTACCCTTCACTAGCTATGTAGCCTTCAATTTCTCAGGACAGTTTCCTTATCTATAAAACTATAGTAATAATAAAACCTACCATAGTTGTTTGATAACTAAAATGAGATGATAGATATAAAACTGCCTGACACATAGGAAGTACTAAATAAACATTAGGTACTCTATTATTGGAGAAAAGAGATGTTGATCAAAGAATTTAAAGTGTGTTAGAGAGCTAGAGAAGGTGAGGCCCAGAGGGCACTGAGAGCAATGGTGGTGGATGGTGGGCACAGGGCAGCCAAGATGATCTGGAGATTCTAGGAGGGCCTTTTAGGGGAAGAATGGGTGGAAAGATGTTGCAGGGTGAGGAACACCTTGTGAAAAGGGAAGAGACCTTTGAGAGAGTGAAGAAAGATCACCAGTCTGCATCCAGTTTATCTACTGAGAGGCTGGAGCTGATGCTAGAGAGGCAGGCAGAGGCCAGCTCACGGAGGGTCTTAGGAGTCATGGTAAGATTTGCAGCTTTGTCCCAAGTTAAGTGGTGTGAATGAAAGGATTAAGCATGGGAATGACATATCATAATTGTATTAAAAAAAACAGAAGAGGACAGATTCAAGAGAATATAGGAATTGAATTAATTGTTAACTGATTGGATAGAAAATATGAGAAAAAGAAAGGTGGAAGATGTCTCCTGGATTTCTGGATTAAGCCCTTGAATAGATAGTTTGCCATTTACTCAGATAGGAATATGAGAGGAAGAGCAGACATTCAAGGTCAAAAGATGAGAGCTGCTGAAGTTGTGGTACCAGCACTGGGGACGGAGCTCAGAATATCTGAGCCTAAGAACCCGGGCATGCATGAGATTGCCAAGAAAGTGTATCAAGTGAGAGGACAACCAAGGTGGAATTCTGGGAGTACAGGAGTAACCCAGAGGAGACTGAGCAGAGTGATCAAAGAGGTCAGTTAAAAACTAGGAAATGTTGACATCAGAGAAACCAATAGAGGAGAAAGGAAAGGAAAGGCAGGTATGGTTAGCATTATCACATGTCTCATATTTTAATGACTTAAAATGGTCAACTGGATTTGTCAATTAGGAAATCCCTGAACAGGATCATCGAGAACTCTGCTAGACCTTGAACATGCGGATTTTTGGAGAACACACCCCATATTACAGCAAACATTAAAATGCACCAAATTCCATGTTAAATTTTTACCTCATAAAAAAATACAGTAGATTAAAATTTTTCCCTTTAAAATTATTACTAATTAAAATTTTCTAGTTTTCCTTTTGTATATAAGCCGATCAATTTTTCTGTAGATTTCAAACATTTTATAGGTTCTTAAAATCCCAGAGAACCTAGGCTCTTATGATGTCCACATTCAGAAAAGGCTACAGTAGGTTATGGAGCGAGCGATAGAGCAAAGACAGTAAGTATGGACTCCTCTTTTACAAGTCGGAATGGAAGAGAGAGAGAAAGGCAGAAAAGGCCATAGAGTCCAGGAAGGGTATGATATTTAAGATTAGAGCTTTTCATAC
Organism: Smutsia gigantea; assembly: GCA_032199065.1. NCBI lineage: Eukaryota > Metazoa > Chordata > Mammalia > Pholidota > Manidae > Smutsia > Smutsia gigantea. The sequence continues at coordinate 28,802 of JAVSCE010008451.1, forward strand.
AGTTTGGAAGAAAAAAGTAGCAAAACAAACGAAAAGGTTAATGATGCAGAAGAAAGTAGAAATATTTGATCAAAATGCCACTTGAGGAGACAGCAGATAGCAAGAGATCCAGTACGTAAGTAGGATTCACCTTCTTAAAAGTCCCTCTTTCTCCGAGTACAGATGGACAATATGGGTAGACAGATGTTCAGACCCTATAGCAATTATTACTGATGAAATGTTAAAATGAAGACAAACAAGTAACTCATCATTGTTCTTCTAAAAATCAGAGAACACACAAGAGTGGCTCATCAGTTAACCACTCTGTTTCATAAATAATCCCGAAGTACCCTGTGATGTGGGTTGCTATACAGATGCCTTCTGGGGTTTTGCTCTGGTTCTTTTATGAGCCAAGAAGAAACAAGTACCGCACGGCAGTAAAATGCCCACCTGTGTCAAGCAAATTGACCTGTCAAAGGCCCCATTTGATAGATAGTTGATTTACACAGAGAAAGTAAGAGGTATATGGAAAGTGCATTAACTCTTTGGGGCCACTGGGGCAACATTAGTGAATCATTGGTACAGTAGTAAATGGTTCCCCTAATGGCGCCAAAGAGTAAATGCATCCCTCAACAAGTCTCAGATGGTCCCAGCTGGTCATTTGTCCTCTGAGATTCAGAGTGATTATGAGTGTTTTTTAAGAGCTGGATCAGGGGCCCAAATTCCCACCTTATTACAGATAAGGAAACTGAATTTTATTCTAGGCCTCTTGACCAGTTAATGACAGAGCTTAGATTAGATATTAGCCAGCTCAAGTGTTAGCTAGTAAGTAGCCCTTCTGTTCTGATACCAGTGTTCCAGTGATTATCTCAATAAATGCTTGTCATTCAAAATGTAATTGTTCACAGTGAAATACTCCATATTTGTTCCCATGAAGTAGGCAAGTGGTTCCTGTAAGATGGAACTGAATGGTCTTTTGCAAAAATGTTATTTTAGTTGCAGCTTTTTGTTGATAGATGTTGTCAGTTAGAGAAATATAAATGAAAACTCAATAAAGGAGGGGGTCTTTTCATAATAGATATTAGGAGTAGGTCCCAAGTGTGTGAGTGTGTTTAGCAGATTGATGAATTGAGTAAAGCGGATCATCTTTGGGGGTGGTGTTGGAGGAGCCATGAATGTTTCAGAGTTGTGAAAGATCTCAGAGATCCTCATCTCAAAGGCCCTTATTCCACAAATGAAAAAACTGACCCCAGAGTGGCCCAACCAGGCTTTTTACCTTAAAGCTTACAGAGAAAACCCAGTTAACTGAAGCCAACAAAGAAAGGGGGCCAGGGGCTCCTAGGATCCCAAGATGGATGCCAGTTCCAGAGAAAGATAGCATTGCATATACGGTCATTATTATGAGTCAGGTTAATTATCAAAAAGGCTGCCAATTCTTTACAAACACTCAGTTATGAGGTCTTCTCCTCCTTCAAAGTGAATAGGGAAATATGTAGAAAAGAAAAGCAAGAAAATAAACGAGAGTTTATTTGGTAAGTTAACAAATGAAAAGTGTATAAAATTTGAGACAAGGAAGTTCCATTCCAGGGCTTATCCTCCTCTATACCTCAAAGCTTACTTGCATGGCCAAGGGATTTTAGGAATTTCGTGACCAGATGCCCAATTATGAATTTTCTAGAAAGATAAAATTAAAGCTGTAAGAATAAATTATACCCTGTGAGCACAATTAAATCTTGATTATTTTGTTCCCTAGTATATTATGAATGTGTTATTATACAGCTTACATAGAAGAGCAGCAGCCTGTGTAATTTTTGCCTAAAATGGCAGTTTTTTGGTCAGTGGACCAAGAATGAGGGCAGTTCAGCGTTCTGAGATTGCATGCAATGGGACATTGGTTTTGTTTGTTTTTGTTTTGTCTTGCCTTTGGTGATTAGATGGAGGATGTTAAGTGCCAAAATAGCCCTGTTGATTTTAATCAAGAGTAGGACTTCCCTGTTGATGTCTTGGCTGAGTTCAGTGAGTTTTGCAAACATAGAAAAAGCAGACTTGTACAGGCAGAAGGGTGGCTCAAAGAGGAAATGCAGCTTTCTTGCCTAAACAAGAGGTGCATGTGATTATTGATCAAAATAAATCTAAGGGTCAAATATTATAATTATGTTAATCTCTTTGGGGATTTGGGACTCCTCTAATACCTATAAATTAAGAATCACTATTAGTGAATTCATTAATTAATAATAATCCCTTGTAGTATGTGTCATCTCACACTTCACAAACTGCTTTCACCTCTTATGACCCCATTTGATGTTCACAACAAATGTGACATGGGCAGGACAAGTGTCATTAACCCCATTTAACAGGTAATCAAGTTGAAGCTGCAAATACTCCAGAGCTCTTTCTATAGACAACACTGCCTCTAAGGTCCTGTTAGCAGTTCTTTAGTGATGAGTAATAACTTCTTGGCTCAAGTAAGGGTTGAGCCTTCAAGTACAATTGTCATTTAATATAAATGTTGATTGACAATGTGCCCACCCTGCTCTGGAAACATAAGAAGGGTGCCACTGATAAGTCTTTGTGAAATTGAAGCAGGCTACCTTTTTCTAGCAATAAAGATTGAAATAAATGAAGGAGAGTACAGATTAAACATGTTTTCAGTCGATGGTAGGAATGTAAAGAGGGTACGAATGATTTTGTTAATAGTCCTTCCCACTTACTTGGCTGGATGCCCAGTTACCAGCCAATGAGTTTGGGTCTTGGCCATAACATTTACCTGTTTCCCCAAAGCCATTTTCATTCATACTTGAGCTAGGCTACCCAAGTTGGACAGTGCCTTCCTACCAGCCAGGCAGAGGTTCTGAAAGCCTCCAAAGCAGCACTACCTAGGAATCTACATTCCTTGCATGCCAGCTGTTGTGTCCCTTTGGTTCCCCGACTTGCATGAGGTGCATTACTCAACAAGAGAGTTTTTCTTTCTGTTTCACCAAATGCAGCTGCGCAATCATTCTGAGAGCTCTGGCTCTCAGAATCGGCCATGTAAATGACCTCCCCAGGTCCAAGGTCTGAAAAAATTAGTTTTTCATAATGACAATGAAAAGCCACAATATTTGTACTTCTTTTTTTTCAGTCTTCTGAAAGTCTCCTTCCTTCCTCTAGCAACCTCAGAAATGGCACCAGTCATTGTGGGAAGGGTTTTTTTTCAGCTGGGGTAGGTTTGTAGAAAAAATTTTGTTCCAAAACCATAAATAAGTGATGAAATATATTGGCTCATTTTGCTTTCTGAAAAAGCCCACCAAATGTCATTTCTTATATTTACTTAAAAATTTTTCCCTGATACTTAAGAATTTTTGGACTGTATATTTTCTCAAGCATTACTTTTATCTTCTGCAGCCATTTCCTATAAAATGTACCTGTCTCATACCAAGAACACCAAACTGAAGTACTCAGGTGAAGAAATGTTTTCTTCTTCCCTCACTTACATTTATGTGCACAGATGCTCACTGGAGTATAATTAAGGAACTATGAACCTTTAGACATTATAGAAAATCTGGTCTTATTAAAATATGGAATATTTTTAGCCTTCATTCAGTATTATTATAACTGGAAGTTCCAAGGATATATAAAAGATTGATACTTGCATGTATTTATCTTACATGCAAGTCAGACTCCCATAATAAGCTTATCCTATAGCTCTTTTAAAATGTCAAAAATTTTATCACATCTAAGAAATGTGTGACTTTTCATGCAAACTAAATTCATTAATAATTCTGATTTTACTCACTATCAAAGATAAGATGATTTTGAACTTATTCTCTATCATATAAAAAACTAAACTTTCATTGGTAGGAATTACTGCTTTACAACAATTTTTCAAAATCATTAAATAAAAATATAAAGAAGGAACACAAACATTTCCTCCACATGACTCTTCATTTTTAAGCTTTGTTCAAAGCTTGGTCCAATACTATGAAAAACAAAATAAAAATCTTTCTCTGCATTTTCTTAAACTTAGTCTCTAAGTAAAATTTTGTAATTACATTCAAGATTACTGAACTTTTAATGTTTACAGTTATAGAAAAAAAGAGTATTATAGTTGGTTTCCTTTATGCTCCAAATGAAACATAACAGAGCCTTAAATTGCTTAAATAATAATTATATCAGAAGGAAATGCAATCCTTTTATATTATACAGTATGCTGTTGGCTGAACTCAGACTGCCAACCTCTCACCATCCAACTTCATTTAACTGGATGGATCACTTCTCTGGAGATGTTACTTAAGTAGCCTGTGCTGGTAGAGTGAGGGACCCTGAGACATACACAAACTTCAGGCTCAGACAGACTCGGGAGAGCTCTAGTCCCAATGGGCTTTGCAGAAAAGACAATTTTGTGCCGTAAACATAGGCAGTTTGTGAGAATTCTTTCATCTTAAATATGCCTTCTGATCAGCTCTCTTTACTTTCTATTGATCAGGCCATTGAGAGGAATAAAGGGATTTTTGCAAAATATTTGTCCTTCCAGGAGCCTGTCTTTTGGATATGGAAATAGATAACCCCCCATAGCCTTTCTTAAGAGCCTACCAGTCATCTTCCCTCGCTCATCCTTGCCTGGAGCTCAAGTCCCCTGCTCCTTTTATGCATGTGGCCTGTGTCTTAATCACTTTCAATTGTGCCAACCTGCTTTCTTCAGCAGATTGTTGGTGCTAAATAAATGGTGTGATTTGTAGTAATAATTGTGATGATAATGAATCTTAAAACACCTACCTAATCCCAGTGAACTCTCTGTGATGCTAAGGCTGTGGAACACATGGTTGACTAACAGTGACAATGACTGAAAACGAGGTGATAAATTACTATGCAGAGTGATGACAGCCCATGATTGTCTCAAAAGGAGGACATTTCATAACAGATCTGATCCCATTTAAACAACTATATGTGTAGCAATATAGACATATAGGACTGCATCTGTGCAATTTTTACATTAACCTGCTCCATAAAATACAGGGACATCAGCAACTTGGAAAACACTCCTTAGGTCAAGGGGCAGAGGACATAAGAATTAAAGTTGTGTTTGCTCTTTCTTGAATGTGGCATTGTTCCTGGATCTGTAAGCATAACTTTGGCGACTCCACCAGTATAAACACAAAACTACCTAGTTATGAGCCTGTGTTTACACAGTCCAGATCAAAAGCACAGACGCTCACTCAGGTCATTTGCATTGGCTGCCAAAGATGTGCTGATTCTTCTTTTGAAAAGTAGCAATAATTCCTATTTTGATGCTGTTTACTCTCAAGGTTAATTTATATTTCCAAATTGTATAAGAGGCCTCATATTCTTTACTGTGTTGCCAGTACTTTCTTTTCTTGTGAGTAGCATTGTTCTTTTCTAAGGAACTGATTGTGTGGCAGATCATCGGATCGTTGCAGGGAGCACAGATGAAAAGCCTGTTATTCCAAAGGATTAAATTACAATTCTTAGTGATCCATTGCCAAGCTTTTTTTTTTTTTTTTCAAACCCTTGGAGGATTGGAAGTAGGAAATGTTATGCCTTGAAAAGGGGTGGGAATGGTTGAATGAATGAAGAATAACCATCCTAGCAAGTGTAGCTAGAGTCTCTGCAAGTAAAATCGTGAAGCAAATAAAAGATAAAAATCTGTAAAATATCCAAATGATCAGGAAAAATAAACAACTGAGTTTGTAAGGAGTGATAATATTATGAAATTGATTTTTACTGAATTATAAAAATGACTAAGGGAAGGAATCCAATGTAGCATATGCACATGAATACACAAAAACAATGAAGATCCCAACCTTACTTCAGGATCTTCAGGGTTCAAGGAATATGGGGGCAGAGGACCCAAGATTTGCAAATCACTCATAGTTTGCATATGAGCTCTCTTGGGAAGGACTATGAAATGTAGTGGGGAAACAAAATGAAAAGGAGTCTGTACCATGGGTATTTGGAGCAGGATAAGTGGCCACTTTCCCAAAAATCTGCTCTTCTAAAACCAGGAAAAGAAATCAGCTCTGTTTGAGATTCTAAACACCAGGGAAGTATCAGATAACCTGGGAGGGGTTGGGATAAATAAATTTGGAAACGAAGACACCACAGAGAAGAGATGTCTTGAAATTCAATTCTGAAACATATGTTAACGCATCTGGAGGAAGATAAAGGACTTAGGTGCCCAATGGCATGGCGAGACTGAAGTGAGGAGAAAGGAAACTGACAATTAGCTGTATGCTGTCACTGCAGCGGGGAGTCTACAGGCTCCGTCATGGTTTCTGCCTTTGTGTCCCCATAAGAATCAGGAACACACTCCATATGAAATGCTGAATAAAAAGCTCAAAAATATGCACCAAGGGCTTCCCAGGGTTCAAGCACATACCAAGTATGATGGTAGGTGCTTGGGACAAAAAGATGGGTGAGATAAAATCCTTGCTCATTAGGAGTTCACAGTATTTTGGATAAAAGAGACATACAGGCAGGAAATGCTTCCGAAAGGGGTTTGAATTAGATCTTGAAGGAAGAGTTCTCCAGTCACAAAGAAACCATATGAATAAGGAAGAATAAGGTGCATGCAGAATGATGGGCTCAGGGTGCATGAACTGGGGAGCCAGCAGGTTAGAGGATGGTGGGGGGGGGGGTCATGCTGTGAAGGCCTTGCGGCCCTGAGGCATTGGCTTTAACCAGATTATTGAAAGAAAGCATAACCAGATGGAGAACAAGGGAATGCCCTGATGAAATGTGTATCTCAGAATGGAAGTTCTGTCTGTGTAGGGTAAGGCTCAAGTCTGCAAACAGCTGTCAGGAAGCCTTGGCGATGGGGACAGATGGGAGATGAGAGGATAGAGCCCATAGATGGTATGAATAGACCTTCATGAGCTATATATAAAATGTTTGGGGTGAGGAAGAGAGAAAAGCTGAAGGGGACCTCAGCACCTAAGAGGGTGACACCATTAACTAACACGAAGAATGGCACAAAAGGGATATACCATTTTTGCCTGCAGCAGGGCAACACGGGCCATGGGGGAGGTTGGCAAATCTGTTGTTAAAATCCTAATAAATGTGATGGAGGTGACCCACAGAAAGAATCAGCCAGGAAAGTGTCCTCACTCTGCCCCACCCTACTGTGTCCTTGAAGAGACTCAGGGGGCCACAAAACATTCCACTGGAATTTTACTTCATTTTTAACTATTACAAAACTGTATGTTGAAAAACAGGCATATTGAAATGTGTCACGTTCCAGATGTCAGTACGATGGAGACCAACGACGAGCTTACTTGTCTGACCAGGTTAACTCCGCTGGTGCTGCCCTCAGAACAAACAAGGCACCTTCTCATGACTTGTAATTGAAATCATGTCCAGAGATTACAAGGCAACTTGTTCAAAAACCGTATTTTTACCATTTCCCATACTTTATCTTTGTAATCAAGAAAACTTGATACTATGCAACTAAGAAGAAATCTCAGAAATAAATTAGCTGCTGAGGCTCATATAAGATAATAATTGTCATCTAACCCTCTAACTGATTTTAACTGTTGGTGTTCATCAAAACAGCCTTGTTTTTTCACTGAATTTGAGTAAATGTGATAAATTTGAGCTAATGAAATGTTTACTAGACATATTCTTATCTACTTTATAAATCCTGTTTTATATATATGTGATTCTTCAGAAGACATCTTCTGAAAAGGGGTTTTACTTCTAAAAGAGGTTTTAAAAAAACTGAATGTAAAGTGTATTTACATCTATTTCTACAGACATTTATTTCTGACATTGTTAAGCAAGTCTTCAACTTAATGGACTCATTTAAAACTCTAAAACCATCCTCACTCTCTTCATACACATCCAGTTTCCTCCCTGCTCTCTACTTCTTCCTCTGAGCTCTGTATTTGTGTAAGACAAAAACAGAAACAATCTGATTTGGCAGTATAATAACCAAAAATGTGCCTCTTCTGGTTTTCATTTTGCTTGACTATGAAGTATTTTGAAGTCTGCCTTTTGAAAACACCTGTTTACTGATGTGGGTGGGTGTGAATTTTCATATTTAACAATATAATAGCAGATTACTGTGTCATTTTCACACTCTCATTGCAAAAACAGTGGCCTGGACATATCCTGGCAAAATATATTCAAAGGTTATGGTAGCAGCTAAAATTTTCAATGAAGATTAAAACTGTACATTAATATGGTTTACACTTATTAGTTTATACAGCCTTTGTAAGCGACAACCTACTCCTCTGTCATACATAACTTTTTAATGTGTTATTTGAACTTCATCAACAGCTTCCTGATTGGGTCTTGAGCACTAATCAGACCTGTCACAAGTACTATCAGAGGCTTAAACATCTTGCATCCATCGTGAAGAGTAAGTAGGATCATAATGACTAATCACATTAGCATAATTTAAAAATGCAGAGCATGAATAGATTTTTTCCCCCAAGATTTATAGTAAAAACATACACACAGTAAGATTGCAGTGATTCATTACATCATCAGCTTGTTTATATTATAACATATTTATGTGGCTGGCAGAATGGACCCATAAAACCACCATCAAGGAGTAGAGGAAAGAGGTTCTTTTTTTAATTGAATTACATGAATTCAGGATGAATATATAAAAAACTATATTTAAAGGAAGAGAAAACGCTATCCTCTTATGTCCTCTTAGAACATTACAAAACCTAATCTTACTACAGATCTTTTTAGTAATAGACAATCTGTACTTCCCACTGGGAGTCAGTTTCTGACCATAAAGCCAAAGAGTGAGTTGCAGGTGAAGTCACTGCTCATCACTGACACACATCACTAGCGGGAATTCTTCTTAGAAACACACTTCCTACCTTTGGGGGAAGGTATCCCACTTACAAATAGTATATTGCCACACAAATGGATATAAATTCACTGACTTCCTCTCAAACCTTTGAGGTACTGCTTGAGGACAGAACTAAACTGCTAAATATCAGCTCCTGAGTTCCAGGCGCTAAGCGGGGTGCTTTGGATGCAACTATGAAAAACGGCCAACACAGTCCTTGTCTTCAGAAGCCTTACGTCTCATGAAGAAAGCAGAAAAGGGAACAGATGTTTAAATGACCATATAAGGAGTTCTGCCATGGCGCAATTAACAGGCAAGGCATACTGGAGGGTGTAATGACAGTGTGGATGCCTGGACACAGAGGCTCGCCAGGGGAGAGGATGGAAGGTGCAGACACAAGTACTGCAGGCAAAGGGTGGGAGCTTATGTGGCACGTTTAAGGAGCTGAGAATAGTTTATCAAATAATTATTAAATATATGTGGACTGCATGCAACTAAACCATAGTTCGCAAGGAAGAACGTGGCAAAAGATGATGCCTTCTAAAAGGGATTCGCTGGCCAGATTTATTCACTTAACAAATATTCAGGGGCAAGGGATCTATCAGTGTACAAGACAGACATGCCATCTGCCCTCAGGAAGCTTGTAGTTTAATAGGGAAAAAAATACTGAAAAAAAAAATAATCAGCATAATAATGTCAAATTGGGACACAATGAAGAACACAAACAAGGTGCCAGGAGAAAGTCACAGGGAAAACCCCCATAGACAGGGTCAGAGGCAATAACTCTAAGGAGGTTAGACTAAAAGGATGAGAAAGGGATCATGAGGGCCTCGTGAGCCTCCTTAAGGAGTTGGTGTTTTATCTTGATGGTTATCCATGTGTAAAGGTTTTAAGAGAGTTGCAATCAACTGCATGGTAGACAAAGCATTCTGGCTGCTATGCAGAGTCTGGAGATAAACAAGGCAGGAGGCAGGAGATCAATCAGATGGCTTTTCCAGTAATCTGGGTGAAAGATAATTTCCTAGTGCCAGAATATCGTAGTAACAGTGGTATTTATCAGGGATATTATTAACATATTGAACAGTCAGTTTGGCACGAGCATGAACTCATCAGGATGGATGCTAGCCTCAGCACTAAGCAGGTCTGCAAGCCTCTCTGCGGGGCCAGGCTGGATGAGCAGGTGGATCCCAGAGGAGGGTCCAGCACAACTGGGGCTTGGGCTAGCGGCCCTTTACAACCAATGTGGAAATATTTCAGTATTTTAGTGACTGGTGCAGCTATACAGCTTGGGAATTAAATATAAGGAGACAGAGAAAGATTCAGGAGATGATTAGGAAAGAGAAGGCTTCCATTTAGGAAATGCATGAGGTGAGCAAAAGGGAGGAGTTAGCGATTAGGCTCTGGTTTCTGCTTGGGCAACCAGCTAAACTCATTTTATTCAATCATATTTATTCAGCACTTTATGTTTAAGACATCTGAGAGACTTGAAATGTCAAGTGGGCAATTGAATATGTGAGGAAGGAACTGGGGAAAAGATCTGGGCTGAAGAAATAAATCTGGGAGTTTTCAGCATAAAGATGGCATTTAAAGCTACAGAATGGATGAGGTCCCCTAGGGAGAGAAGCAACAGAACCCAGGTCAGAGCCCTGAGCAACTCCAGCATTTAGAGTTTGTGAGCAGGACGGGAGCCTTTGATGGCTGCAGAAGAAATCCAGTTGTGTGACGTTTCAGCAGCTAACAGCGGAAAGTATTTCCAGAAGGAGGAGGGAGTGGTTGGCAGTGTTGAAAGCTGTGGAGACACTGAGTAAGAAAGAAAGGACTAGAGTCTCCAAGGAATTTAGCAACATGGAGATTGTTGCTGACCTTGACAGGACAATTTCAGTTGGTGGTAAGCACAGAGGTCAGAATCTAGCATTCAAGGTAAATGATAGGTGGGGAAGAAGAGATGGTGAATATAAGACAACTCTTTGCAGAGATGTGGAACTAATTTGATTTTTTTAGGGAAGAGACTTGAGCAAGTTTAATTGCTAGTGGGGGAGCTAGAATGGTAATTTGATAGATGCCAAGGGTCAGGAAACTAGGACTCCTGCCTGTTTATGTAAATAAAATTATATTGACACATAGCCCCTCCCACTCATTTGTGTATTGCCTATGACTGTTTTTAAAGCTATGATGGCTTAGTTTAGTAGTTGTAATAGAGACCCAAAATATTTACTCTCTGACCCCTTATAGAAAAGGTTTGCCAGTCCCTGGATTAAGTATTCCATGCTCTAGCCCATTTAATTTCCTCAGGAACCAAACTATTGCATACATCTATAAATTGCATGCATAAATACTTCAACCAACCAACAAATAATTTCCCAAGTCAATAAATAGTCTCCCTAGTCAGCTTACCGATTTGTCACTCAAAAAGACAAAAGACTTAGCTTTTGCTCTTCTACTAACAATATATATCTGTTGTTGACAATATAAACCAACACATTTTATTCGCTACTACACTGGCACCTATTGCTGAGGCTGACACATGGTAGGTCCCCAATTAATACTGGTTGAAGCAAGGAAAGAAAGGAGCTAGGGGCTTCACTAGAGACTTGCCTGGGGCCAGGTATAAGGAGACTTTTTTAGATTCAGGTAGATAGCAGACAATTCCCTGGGTAAATGAACTTACAGGGAACCATCCCAGTGAGGCTTGAAAAAATCACATTCCTCTAGAATTAATCTGGGAAGTGAAGGAGATGGGTTGGAAAGATCTGACTAAAGCTAAAGAGTAACCTTCATGTGAAAACCAAGTCACAAAGTGGCAGTTTGTAGTTTGGCAGCAGGAAACGACAGTCTCCACAGTTCTTTATTTGTTGTGATAAAACAGAAAGTAGAAATGAGCTGAATTTATGTACAATCCAAGCCAATTTATCCCAGAGGAGCAGGACCAGGAGTTGATCTGTTGAAAAGTAGGTTAAAGCAACAAATCAAAACAACGTTATTTTCCACAAACATGTTGTTTAACTGAAAAAAAGTACATATCAATTGATTAATCTTTTGACATAGGGGCAAGGCCTTTTCTTTGAGCACAGGGCATCATTCTGGAATAAAGCACACCCATAACATATTAGCTGAGATTTAAAGTATGGGTCTCTTTAAAGGAGAGTGAAAACTTATACATAAATGGGAAGCCATCTGAGTACAGAACTTTCTAGATTTTTTCCCACAATCTTTTGCAGCTGTATCACTCACACATTATGAAGCTCTCAACTTGTTTGCACAGAAATAGTTCTTTTCTTTGTCTTCATCTTTCATCCATTTATGTGATATTTAATAACATCACATCATTATAATAACAAAATATAACCGTCATAAACAGATGTAAGAAACAACTGCTTCTCAGGGAGCATATAATTCATATCAGAGAGTAACCTATTAACTTTGCTCTGTGTGTGGGAGCCTTAAGAGACAAGGGGAATAGTCAGTGATTCTGGTGAGCCCAGGAAAAGGAGGAAAGTTAAGAGTGTTTCTCGGGCCAAAGGGACAGCATAATGTGTGATTAGGAGTTGGGTCTTATGCCTGGGCTGGGACCAGCCCTTTTCAGAACTCTGTAAAATTATAACAGCCACTATTTACTGCCAGCTCAAAAAAAAAAGAAAAACTGAGCCAGTCAAAATTAGCTCATTTAAAAAACAAACAAACAAACAAAACAAACATATTAAAAAATAAAAACAAGAAAGAGTGTTTCTCTGCCAGGGTGTTACAAGCATGTTATGGGGCCCCAGCTGGTACTCCTTGAGTCACTGACAAGCTGCCAGCATGACTGGGTCCCCTGAATATTGACTTGGGGCAGCTGTCCCAAGTCATCACACTCTAGGGATCATAGAGTATGGTGTGTTAGAAAGCGTGCATTCAACACTAGCCTTAACTTCTTCTGGAATGTAGAATGTGGAATAATAGATGATTCCTTCCAACAATGCAACTTCCAGAGAATTATAACTGATGAGAAGTTGGCCTTATGTATCCCAAAGCAGATTAAGCTTTGCAGGGTATATTAAAAATTCTCAAACTTCTGTATCTAGACTGATACAGTAAAATCTCAGTAAACATATTCTGGCAGCAAGTCACTTGGTAACTAACAAAGAACACCCGAAATAGTAGGCAAAGATTACTGAACAATATAAAAGTTGGGAATCAAAGGAGTGATTGATACATTACTGTTAACTCAAACTGGGGAGCCCTTGGCTCTGCAGCAAACGCTTACCCAGCATTCTAACTTATATTATGCTGAAATTGGATTGATAAAAAATGATCCTATTTTCCATTATCAATAGTTTGGAAATAAGGGAAATAAGATTGCCCTGTGAGTGTTAACTATAAAATCAAGAATATGATTAATCAAATAATAGATATGCAATGTCTTATGAGAATATTTCCAGTATGAAACCTTTTATAATACTAAATTTCCTATACCAAAACAATAATTAATGATAGACCTTGAAGGGGCCTAGAAGGTTCCAATGGCTTCTTCGACAGATATGATATTAAGACTCAGAAAGGTCACATGATTTGGTCAAGGACCCAAGGCCAGTTCTGCCCTAACCCAGCCTACATCCTGGTTTCCCACACCCTAGTCTATTGTTTTTCTCATTAGAACACACTCCTTCTATATGGAATTTTCTGACTAGCTGCAGCAGGGGTGGGGGTCACTCTTTAGTGATCTGGTTACTATCACAGAGTAACAAATTACCCTATAACTCAATGATGAAAAACAATCACTTATGATGCTCATTGAATCTGTGGGTAATGGATTCAGACAGGGAGCTAAGGGGGTGGCTTGAGACTGGGATCATCTGAAGATCCCCACATGTCTGCGGATTGACGCTGGCTATCCCTGACACCACAGCCAGCACTGTGGGCCAGAACACCTGCAAGTACCCTCTTCATGTGGCCTGAACTTCCTCAGAACATGATGACTGGCTTCCAAGGGTGTGCATCACAAAAGAGAGAGCCAGACAGAGGCCATATTGACATTTAGGACCCAGCTTGAAAGTCATACAACATAGATTTCACCTCTTGATGGGAAATGACAAGGTCCTAGAACAGCACGGAGGACCAGAAATGTTGCTGCAGTCACTTTTGGAAATTAAAATCTGCTGTACTTAGAATTAAAGGCTTTTTTTTTCAAGAAAAAAAAGCAGCAGCAGAAAAACTAACAAATCATACCTGAAGGCTGAATGTGCCCACTCCCATTTCTCTGCCTCTGGGGAGCTTTGCAATCTGTGCTTACTGCAAATTGAACAGGAATAAAGCATTTTAACTCAACATTATTTAAGCTTTTATTTCATTTAACTGTCTAGTTTGGTGTGTTGGAAAGTATGTTTATAGGCGGTATCCCTAGCATAAAAGTCTTTGCAATAAGAAGGGGAAAAATTATTTTAATTGAAGAAATTATTTTTTTTAATCATGTACTAGACTATAAAGAAAACATCAATAAATCTTCTAAAGTATAAAGCATGCAGACATATTTCTGACCACAGAACAATAAAACTACAAATTAAAAACAAACATTTAAACAAAAATTTCCCACCCACTTGGAAATTTAAAAATACTCTTCTACGTATCTTTCAGGCATAAAAGGGGAAACATGGCTACAATTGTAGAACATTTAGAAAATAAGAATAATGAAAACACTACAAATCAAAACTCATGGGATATGGCTTAACCTAAATTTGAGGCACCTAAATCAATAAGAAATGAATAATGACAACACTAAACATAGCAGTGGCTGACACTTTATGTGTCAGGCACTGTTCTAGGAGCTTTACATGTATCAACTCATTTAATCCACACAACAACCTATAGGTAGATATTATTTTCATTCTCATTTTATAGAGAAGGATATTGAAACACAAAAGGAGTGAGAGATTTGAGCAATATCATGCAACTAGCCACTATCACATGCTAAGCAATGTCCCAGGCACTGGGGTTATAGCAGTGACCTAAACAGGCAAAGTCCATATTCTCTTACAGCATCTCAGTACTGCTGTGCACGAGTGGGAGTGTCAGCTTCCCACAAGGCCTCCACTGATACCTTCCTGGCTGGGAGGGACAGAGGTGCCTCATTATTGCTCCATGCGTGACCTCATTACTGCTGGGTGGTAATGGAGGCCCTGAAGCTCCACCAGGCCTTCTCTGACAGCACTGCATCAGGGATGACAAGAGGTCCTTGTTATTGCTGGGCAGGGCTAGAAGTCCAGGTCCCCATGGCACTCCCACTGGCACCTGGGAGGGGTGAGAGAGGGGACTGTGTGTCTTTACTGCCTGGTGGGGGTGAAAATCCCAGCTCCCTACTTATCCTTCTCTGACAGCACCTTGACAGGTGCGTTGGCATCTTGATACAGCCTAGAAGGGGACTGAAGTCTAGGCTTCCCACTAGGACTTTGTTGGCCTTGGTGGGAGTGCAGCCACAGTTTTTTTTCCTGTGGTTCTCACTGGAGTAGAGAAGTTTAGATAATTCTAAAAGTTTTCTATTTTGCTAGGCTGACCCCTTCCTGATTCTTTGGCTAAACAGAGCATGCTTTTGTTGGGGTTTTTGTCTGCATCTGTTGGACCTGAAGAAACTGTCAGCTCAACCTGCAAACACCAAGTCTGGGGTATATGAGGCAAACAAACAAACACCATAGGAACTAAACACTGTGTTATTCCTCAGGCCTCTTAGTCCCTAGCTGGTCTGCCTTCCTCTATCTTTCTGTCTTCTTATGTTTCTTTTATATGTAACGTCCAACCGTTTTAGTTTTACTTAGCTGGAGTAATATGGAAAAGTATATTGACTTCATCTTCCCAAAAGAAGTCATCTTCTGTTTTGTATTAAGAAAAAAATATGATCGCATATGTCCATTCTTAGAGCAGTAAGAGAAGCAGAAAGACTGAATCATTGATAATGACGGATGAAGGGGAGAAATGGGGACAGGATCCTATGCACAAGTGGAGAGGGTGGCCTTAGATATGAACATGGATAGTTCATCGAAAGTCACAAGAGGAAAAGTTGAGAATATACTACAAATACAGGGAGTTTGGTGGGTGTGGTGGTAGGTGGACAGAAGTGCTCTAGTGTTAGATTCCATTGTCTCAATGAAATAAGAAGGGAAACCATCAACTGAGAAAGGGAGTTGCAGTCAGGGAAGGCTAAGGATCTCCAGAGAGATGTCACTTAGAAAGGTGGCAGACTGAGCTGACTAGAGAAATACGGTAGGATTGCTGAGCATACTGAAGCCACATAAATTTAGAAGGGAACTAGTCAGCATAGTTGCTTGTTTTCCTCCAGAACTAGGTACAGAGTAGGCAGATACATGTGGGTTTAATCAATAGATGTTCCCAGATCAGATGTTAGAAGGGGAAAGAAACAAAGACATAGAGGGTAGGCATACTTATGATGCTGTAACACAAAATCAGTACCATTGCATGGCACAACTCTGGAAGGCACTATGTATATTGTATTTTGCAGCACAAATACCCTGCATAGACTCTAACCTGGATGAGGATGAACTAGAGAAAACAGACAATGAACATTTGGGGGTGGATGGATTAGAGTCCTAAAGGGGTTGAAAAATTGTTAAAGAGGCCTGATAAAGGCATTCAAAAACAAGAGATGATGGCCATAGAGAAGTTATTGAAATTGAGATTTAGGGGGAGAAACAGATATTGGAAATGAAAAGATCTAGGGTATGAGAAGGTGTAGCTGAAATGGGGTGGATGGAAGACCACTGGCAAACTAGATACCCTTAACATTCCTATTGTTGATAACTAAAATCAATGAAGAAAATACAGAAAAATATTTTTAAATGCATCAATGACATAATAATAAAGTAAGGTAAAATGAATTCAAACAAGGCCCTAGTGAGATGACTCACGTTCTGATGCTGGCTTTTACACTGAGGATTCTTGACAAATCAGGGGAAGTAGAGTTCCAGTATTCACAGCCTTGTGAGATATGGATGGTAGATGACAAGGCCAGGTCCAGCCCAAAGAAGACAATCTAAAAGACAACATACTGCATAAAGCTTGAAAGGGTGTACTAGAAATAAAAGTGCTCCCATAGTAGACAACAAAGACATTTGCTTATCTTAAAATTTGGCACTGTGCAAAAGGGAAGAAAAGTCTTCCCTGAAAGTTTGTAAGTACAGGCTAGCCCTTACGTGTGAGTTTTGCTGCCTGAGTTGCAGTATCTGGATAGTCTGGAAAAACTTCAAGCTGAAAATTTAAAGTGGCCTTTCTTCAGTAGTACCCATGGGCATCTGGCAGAAACAAATGCAAATTCATTTTAAATGAACTCCTTTAAATCTAGGCTTCAAAGAATTCCCATAGAAATATGCATCCACAATTAAGGAAAAACACAATGAGTGAGACCCAACAAAATAACCAGCAACTATCACCTGCAAAAACTTTAGTTCAGGTATTGGAAATATCCAATACAAATATCAGGTACAAAATTTATAAAAAGATGTCCCCCTTTTCAAATTGACCCATACATTTATTTTGTTACATTTAAAATCCCAACAAGGTGTACGTTTTGGCAAGTGAGCATTGAAGAATGGATAGTGGAACTTGGCAAGTTCATTCTCAAATGTATCAGAGCTGACAGTGATTTATAATGATTAGAGAGGCAGAAACTAGGAGTCATCATTTTCAGGAGATAGGAAGTTTTACATAGAAAATACCAAAGAACCTATATATAAATTAGAATTAAGACTTTTTTTGTAAAGTTGCTACTTGTAAGGTCAGTATTTTAAAAGTGCATTTCTATATACCAGCAACTATAAGAACATGTAATAAAAAATACATGTTACTTACAATACTATCCAAAAACATTAAATACCTAGGAATAAATTTAAGAAAATATAACACCTGCATATCAGTTATTGAAATAAATTAAACAAAACTTAAATAAATGGAAAGAGATACTATGTTCATGGATAGTAAACTTCAATATTATAAAGATGTCCCTCCTTTTCAAATTGACCCATACATTTATTTTGTTACATTTAAAATCCCAACAAGGTGTTTATTTTGGCAAGTGAGCGTAGAAGAATGGATAGTGGAACTTGGCAAGTTCATTCTCAAATGTATCAGAGCTGACCATGAAAATCAGGGGAGAAAGTAAGGGCATTAAATAAATGATGTTGAGACAACTGATTGATCATACAGAAAAAAATGAACTTAACTCATCTCACATCACATGTCAAAAATCAATTCTAGGTGGATGAAAGAATCAGTACTATGTAGAGCTTTAAAACTTTTTGAAGATAATATAAGAGAACATCTTTTTCAATTAAAGGAAGGGAAGTATTTCTAAACCTAGACAGAAAAGCACAGATAGTAAAGGAAAATATCATGAAAGTACATTAAAATTAAGCACTTCTGTTCATCAAGAGATACCAAAACAAGAGTGAAAAGAGATACCATAAACTGGGAAAGGGTATGTGCTGTACCTTTGTGACAAAGGGTTAATATTCATAATTAGACTACATAAAAACCATAAGCCAATTAGAAAAATACAATCTTATTTTAAATGGTAAAAATATTTGAATGGGCATGTCACTGAAGAGAGAACACAAATGGTAAATTAACATATGAAAATATGTTCAACTTCATTTGTAATCAGAGAAGTGCAAATTAAAACCACAGTGGTATATTATTTCCATCTCATCAGCTTGGTATTCTAGAAATACCAAGAAGAGATTTGGACCCACTGAATTCTTATACATTACTGGTGGGATAGTAAATTTATTTCAATCATTTTGGAAGATGATTTGGCATCATCTGTTAGGTTGAAAATGTGCATGACCTTTGACCCAACAATTCCACTTTTTGATTTAGGGCCTAGAAAAACTCTTATACACATGTACTAGGAGCTAGAAGCATTATTTGTAACAGCAAAAACTGGAAATAACCAAAATATTCACCAACAGTCAAATGGATTGAAAATTATGGTATAGTTATATAATTGAACACCATACTTGCACCAACATGGATGAATCTCAAGAACATGTTATTGAGTAGAAAAAACAAGACACAGAAAGATCCATACAGTAAAATTCCAATATATTAAGTTTAAAACCATACAAAATTTCATATTACATATGTTTGGGCATATATGTGTACGTGGTAAAATAGAAATAAAAGGTATGATGGGGAAGGAAGGATGGGATTGGAGAGAGACACATAGGGGATTAAATGTTCTATGTCTTAATTAGAACAGTGGGTACACAAGTGATCATTATATTGTTACTTTTTAAAAATCCTTAAACATTTATTTTATAAACATTCTTTTGTATATTTTCAATATTTCATAGAAATAAAAATTTAAGACTTTTTGGAACTGAGGAGGTAAAAGAGGTTCATCATAGCATGAATTCATGCTGGCAAGTTGGAAATAGAAAGGGTCCCCCATAAGAGTCTGGTTAGATAAATTAAGCTACATCTATCTATATAACAGAGTAGCAGGCAGCAGTGAAGGATAATGGGTTAGAAGCGCATATACTGAAATGAGTAAATGTTCTTCATAAAGAAGGTGAAAGAAGTTACAGAACAATATGGAATCTCATTTGTATAAGAAATATAAAAATACACATACATAACAACATAAAAAGTGTTTAGTCAGTACTCCAAAAAGTTAATAGTGTTAGGATCAAGGTGTTAACTATTACGATTATATATGAACTTTTTTTTCTTCTTAATTTCTCTCATTTTTTTCTACCAGAAATACATATTACTCTTACACCAAAAAAAAAAGTCAGAGAAGGAATAACAAAGAATATTTAAACCTGATGAAGGGGTAGTTTAATAACCGTAATATTGCACATGTAATTGTAGATTAATGATAATAAAATAAAATAAAGAATATTTAAGAAACATGAGAAAGAAGAATGTAAATATAAAATATTTGAAAATGACCTTCACAAAATATGTATATTATTTGAAGAAAATGACTACACTTTTCTTAGAGTTAAAAAAGGAGATTTGAGGATAAATGGATCACTCTGTCAAGTTTCTGGCTAAAAAACTGAATATAATAAAGATCTAAATCTTACCCAATTAAAATATTTACAGGATTAAAACAATTCCAAACAATTCTCATCACTCACACACACACACACACACACACACACACACTATTCTTGTAACTATATTTGGTGACAGATGTTAACTAGATTTATTGTGGTGATCATTTCAAAATATATCCAATCATTATGTGGCACCCCTGAAACTAACGTAATGTTGTATGTCAATTATACCTCAAAAAACTAAATGAAAAAACAATCCCAGTGGATTTTTAATTGAAAAAAATGGTTCTAAAGTTTATCTGGAAGAATAAATGGGGCTATTGATAATAGAATTCTGAAAGTTTAGAATTAAGAGATTAGACTTGTTCTAATAGATAATAAACTCAATGATAAAGCAACAACTAGTGAACCACTACAAATTATATATAAGGAGCTCTTAAACAAATAATAGAAAGTGCCTAAACATCTCTTTGTACTTTTACAAACTGTATGATGAAAGAAATGATGGAGAGAGAGTGATGAGCTGTGTGTTTAATAAATAATGTTGGAATATGGCTAAGGAAATATAGTTAATTGTTCACCTTAAACTATATTCTAAAATAAATTTGACTGTATTTATATAAATTCTAGATTAAAAAATAATACATTATAAAGAAGAGAACACACAAAATACGTAATAGATTCACACTAGTGTTAAGTCACCAAGTCCAATCACTGCAGGACCAATTGGTAGTCTTGAGTACCAACTAACTCTCTTTTTCTTTGCTTCCTTTGCCTTTCATGAAACATAATCCCCTGATTTTTCTCCTACTGCGCTGGTTACCACTTATCCAATTCCTTTGCAGATTATCCTCCTCTGGAGACTATTATATGTTTGAATTCTTCAGGCCAATTCCTTCTCTACACTGCCTCCCAAGGTATTCGTATTCATACCCATGGCTCCAATTACCACCTCCACTCCAGTGACTCAAATTTAACTCTAGCCCAACCATTCCTTACTTATCAGTATTAGTCAGGATCCCTGAAAGAAAACAGGTAGCACACTCAAAATGAGTAATTAAGGAGATTTTAGTTAAGATATCATTTACAAAGGGTTTGAGGAAAGCAACACATACGATAATGGTACAGTATCTCAGGGAGCGATTTCTGCCTTAGTCCTAAAGAAGCAAGGAGATGGAAATGATTGCTGGAGAAGAGAGAGAGAGAAAAAAGGGAAAGGTATGAAGAAAAGTGCAAGAGAAGGAGGCAAACAAAGAGAGTTTGAAGGGTGTGGAGTGGAAGGAGGAGGAGGTGGGGAAGGGGCACAAGAGAAGAAGGGGAAGAGAGAATGTGGGATGTAGAAAATACAGAATAACTATTTAGCCTTCACTCTCATCCTTCAGTCTTCTGCTGTATTTCCAATTGACTGAACCTAACTAGAAGCCAGAGTTCATGGGGTTGGGATACATAGAATCTCAATACATTCTGCATAGGTCAGTCTCTCTGGACATGGAGAGTACAGAAGGGTAGAGAGTGGTTCTCGATGGGCAAGCAAGAGATACCTACCTAATATTCACCTCTTACTTGGTTTCTTCTCTAGGACATTCCAAGGGTATTTCAAATTCACCAGGTCCAAAATTGAACTTGTGAAATGCCTGCTCCATACCCTCTCCTCTCCAAAGCTAACTAACAATAACAAAAATTGGTCGTCTTTTGTTATTTTCTATATCATCAAACACTATCAAGGTCAGGTCTGTGTTTTCATAGCCATATAGGAGTGGATTGAAATGACACCAGGTAGGTGCAAACAGATCATTGAGGAGGCTATTCCTCTACCCGAAAAAGAAGCAGTGATAAAATGGGTGAAGGAAGTGTTGGTAATGCTGGGTGGAAGTGGATGGATTGGAGAGATATGTAGAAAGCAAAATCAATAGGACTTGGTTTTGGATTGGTAAAGGTAGTGTGGTTGTCAAAGATGACACCATCAATGATTTCCCAAAGATCTTAGGAAGGAGACACAACTCCTTAATATGGACTCATGGGCCCTGAGTGGTCAGCATCCCCTACCCCCACTCTTCAGCCATTACACCTTCATCTTATACCAGCCCCTCTCAGGATGTGGGCTCTACTTACATTCTTTTAGTACCTCACATTTCCTGTGCTTGTCTCTGAGAAGGGCCTTTGCACCTGCTATTTCCACTGCCTGTAATGATCTTACCCAGCTACCTCTTTATCATTCATAGCTCAATCACCACTTCCCCAGGGAAGTTTCCCATGACTTCCCTAACTAGATATAATCTTATTAAAGCTCTCATACTGTGTCCTTCCCTTTGTAGATCTATCCATCAGCAACTCTCACTTTCTGTGGTTTTTCACTTAATGTCTAACCCATTTCCAATCTCCCACTAGAATGCAAACTCCATTGAGAACAGGGACTGTGTCTTTATTGCCTCATTTATATAGTGTTATTGCCTCTCATAGTGTGGCACCTTATAGGCACCTTATAGTACACACACACACACATTAATAAAAAGTAAAAACAATAGAATATATCACAAAGAAAAACACTGATGGATTTAATAGACTTAAATTATTATCTTCTCTGTATTAAACAAGAGTAAAGAACAAATGAAGTGATAAACCTGGAGACATATTCACAATATAGACAAGCAAGATTATATCCCCAGTAGAGTTCTTACCACATTAAAAAAATAATAATAAGTATTATTATTATTATTACAATACCCAACAGGAATTGACAAAAACAAAAAACAAAAATCCCACATAACAGAAAAGATTATGAAAACTTCACTGTAAAAATTGAAACTCCACAAAAAAATAGAAGAGGAGGAAATACTTCCAAACTCATTCTATGAAGCCAGCATCACTCTAATACCAAAACCGGGCAAAGACCTCACCAAAAAAGAAAATTACAGACCAATATCCCTGATGAACGTAGATGCAAAAATACTCAACAAAATATTAGCAAACCGAATTCAAAAATACATCAAGAGGATCATACACCATGATCAAGTGGGATTCATCCCAGGGATGCAAGGATGGTACAACATTCAAAATCCATCAACATCATCCACCACATCAACAAAAAGAAGAACAAAAACCACATGATCATCTCCATAGATGCTGAAAAAGCATTTGACAAAATTCAGCATCCATTCCTGATTAAAACTCTCAACAAAATGGGTATAGACGGCAAGTACCTCAACATCAATGTGGCCATATATGACAAACCCACAGCTAACATCATACTTAATGGCAAGAAGCTGAAAGCTTTTCATCTAAGATCAGGAGCAAGACAGGGATGCCCACTCTCTCCACTGTTATTCAACATAGTACTGGAGCTCTTAGCCACAGCAATCAAACAAAAGAAAGACATACAAGGCATCCAGATTGGTAAAGAAGAAGTCAAATTGTCACTATTTGCAGATGACATGGTATTGTACATAAAAAACCCTAAAGACTCCATTCCAAACCTACTAGAACTAATATCTGAATTCAGCAAAGTTGCAGGATACAATATTAACACACAGAAATCTATTGCTTTCCTCTACACTTACGATGAAGTAACAGAAAGAGAAATCAAAAAAACAATTCCATTCACAATTGCATCAAAAAGAATAAAATACCTAGGAATAAACCTAATGAAGTGAAAGACCTATACTCTGAAAACTACAAGACACTCCTAAGAGAAATTAAAGAGGACACTAACAAATGGAAATTCATCCCATGCTCTTGGCTAGGTAGAATAAATATTGTCATAATGGCTATACTACCTAAAGCAATCTACAGATTCAACACAATCCCTATCAAAATACCAACAATGAACTGGAACAAATAATTCTAAAATTCATATGGAACCACAAAAGACCCCGAATAGCCAAAGCAATCCTGAGAAGGAGGAAAAAAACAGGGGGAATTATGCTCCCCGACTTCAAGCTACTATAAAGCCACAGTATTCAAGACAATTTGGTACTGGCACAAAAACAGACCCACAGACCAGTGGAACAGAATAGAAAATCCAAACATTAACCCAAACATATACAGTCAATTAATATTTGATAAAGGAGCCTTGGATATACAATGGGGAGATGACAGCCTCTTCAGCAGCTGGTGTTGGAAAAACTGGACAGCTACATGTAAGAGAATAAAACTGGACTACTGACTAACCCCATACACAAAAGTCAACTGAAAATGGATCAAAGACCTGAATGTAAGTCATGAAACCATAAAACTCCTAGAAAAAAAACATAGGCAAAAATCTCTTGGACATAAACATGAGCGACTTCTTTATGAACACATCTCCCCAGGCAAGGGAAACAAAAGCAAAAATGAACAAGTGGGACTATATCAAGCTGAAAAGCTTCTGTACAGCAAAGGACACCATCAGTAGAACAAAAAGACATCCTAAAGTATGGGAGAATATATTCATAAATGACATATCCGATAAGGGGTTGACATCCAAAATAAATAAAGAACTCATGCACCTCAAAAAACATAAAGTAAATAATCCAATTAAGAAATGGGCAGAGGACATGAATAGACACTTCTCCAAAGAAGAAACTCAGATGGTCAACAGGCACATGAAAAGATGCTCCACATCGCTAATCATCAGAGAAATGCAGATTAAAACCACAATGAGATATCACCTCACACCAGTGAGGATGGCCAACATCCAAAACACAAACAACAACAAATGTTGGCGAGGATGTGGAGAAAAGGGAAGCCTCCTACACTGCTGGTGGGACTGCAAATTAGTTCAACCATTGTGGAAAGCAGTATGGAGGTTCCTCAAAACTCAAAATAGAAATACCATTTGACCCAGGAATTCCACTCCTAGGAATTTACCCTAAGAATGCAACAGCGCAGTTTGAAAAAGACATATGCACCCCTATGTTTATTGCAGCACTATTTACAATAGCCAAGAAATGGAAGCAACCTAAGTGTCCATCAGTAGATGAATGGATAAAGAAGAAGTGGTACATATACCCAATGGAATATTATTCAGCCATAAGAAGAAAACAAATCCTACCATTTGCAACAACATGGATGGAGCTAGAGGGTATTATGCTCAGTGAAATAAGCCAAGCCGAAAAAGACAAGTATCAAATGATTTCACTCATATGTGGAGTATAAGAACAAAGAAAAAAACTGAAGGAACAAAACAGCAGCAGACTCACAGAACCCAAGAATGGACTAATAGTTACCAAAGGGAAAGGGACTGGGAAGGATGGGTGGGAAGGGAGGGACAGTGGGGAAAAGGGGCATTACGATTAACAGATGTAATGTTGGGGGGGCACGGGGAGGGCTGTACAACTCAGAGAAGACAAGTAGTAACTGTATAGCATCTCACTATGCTGATGGACAGTGACTGCAGTGGGGTTGGTGGGGGGGACCTGATGAAGGGTTTGTTTAATCACCATAATATTGCACATGTAATTATAGATTAATGATACCAAAATAAACTATTAAAAAGAATACTAAATGAGCACCAGAAAAAAGGGCATATGAGAAAATCAGGGTACTGCTGTTTGCTTTCCCAGTGTTTCTACTGATGTACCAATAAAGATTTTGTTGTACCCAAAAAAATTAATAAATAAATTTAAAAATTCTTTCAAAAAAAAAAAAAGATTGAAACTCCAAATCAAATTGACCTAAACGACAAGGAAATATATTATCTCATGTAACTGGAAGGACTTCCCTCAGGATCCTAAGATAGTACCCAGAAACCAGTGGGGGCAATTTTCTTGTTCACATCCAGTAGAGGAATGAAGTCTCTTTCTTAGCAATGAAATTCAAGCTCCTCTCTTTAGCCTTATCAAGTCACTTTAGGACCAACTGGATCAAATCTACCATCAGAGGAATGCCATGTTCTGATTTTGAACCATTCACTGGCAAGAGAAATTGAATTACCATGCTTGGTTTATTTTAATCAGAACCCATTTCTGGTGCTGGGATCAGTTCCAGAAACCACATTGTTACTGAGGAGTCAAATACAGTGTCCTCTAATATTGGCATGGAGTGAGGAAGATACAAGAAAACAATGACAGCAGTGATGTATTATTTTTCAGCAAATTTAAACTATTTTTAAAAATTACATTTGTCCCAAAATAAATTATAAAAATTAAAATAAAAAATCATATTTTTCATTGAAAATAGATTATAAATTGATTTAACCTTTCTGGAGGGCAACTTGGCAATGTATGAAAAACCTTTAAGACATTTATAGCAAATTTTGAGAAGTATACAGGTAAAAATAAGAAGGAAACACACAACTATATTTATGTGGTTGTCACTGGCTAAGTTTATGGGCAATTTTTATTTTCTTTTAAATATTTTCCAAATATTTAATGTGCTTAATTTCACTTGTTTAAACACAAAGAACATGAGGTAACATTTTATTTCAGAGTATGGACAACTTTCTCTGGAAGCTTAAGTAGTAGGAAAAGTAGTTGGAGGGATTCATTTGTTTTCTAAGGTGATGATAAGAAAATAGCAATCTATCTGAATAAAAGATTCCAAGTTATGGAATTCTCTGCTTCCAGAGTTCCAGTTTAGCCCAGTTGGTTTGGAATCAGGGGAAAAAAGAGACAGGCATAAAATACTGCATAAATATGTGTAGCTATAAAGAACATTTAGTATAAAGCTTATTCTAATTCAATTCCATAGGCCCTTGTCTACTGGCCCTAGTGAGTAAATAGTTGAGGCCACATAACCAAACTTAGCTTGATTTAATGTCACTCTCATTGTGGAGAATAGGTTGGACATTTTAAAAAACGGAAACATAGGAAAACATCTGATTCACTTTCAAGTTACGAGTCCATACACCTAGGATAAAGGAATATGTGTAACTGAACTGGGAATTTCCAATAGATATTTAATCCAATCTGAGGATCTGGATTACATCAGATTTATTCAGTGATGATGTTCTTTCTACAGATTTCGTTTGATAATTTCCCCCATTTATTCTCAGACCACTCCCTTATTCTCTTTCTGCCTCTACCGTCACCTGTCTGAGTATCCTTGGACAAGTCATTTGACCTCTGCTGTAACAGAGTTCTTTCTAAAACAGGCCTCTGTCTAAACTTGTCTAAAGTTGCACTGAAGTGGAAGATCAGCAAAATATCTCTGTGAATTCGAGATAGCCCTTAGGCTAAGAAGGAGTATTGTATTTTACAGTCCTCCTTTTAAAAGCTTAAAGCCAGATTGCTCACCGGCGTAAGAAGGGACAATGCCAGCAACAGATTCCACCCATCAGTTACAGTGAGCCTGCAGCTCAGCCTCTGCCTAAACCGGCCCCGAACAGACAAGTGAGGGCAGCAGACAGGCAGGAAATGGGGTTAGGTGGATTTCCATCTCTTAGCAGCTTACACTGGTGAGCTGGGCAGCTCTGCCTCCCATTGGCTACAGCTGCTGAGAGCAGCAGGCTGAGGGCTGACCTATATCTGTCGGGTATAAGTCAAAGCCTGAATTTGTTTGTAGCAAACGTCATTGTTCCAGAACACCAAGTTTAACTTATGCCCAACCACATACAATATTTGTATCAGGAACCGTGATATCCTCCACCTGCAAAGAACTTACATCTGTGGGTTCCACCCCCCCCAACCCCCACCCCACCCTGGATTGTTTTGCTTCCCTTCTCACTGCCTCTCCCTCCTGCCACCCTCTTACCATTTTTGTCCCCCTTCTTGTGTGTCTTCCTCTGGTTGAAAGGGGTTGTTATGGTCACAACTATGCTCCTTCTAGCAATCGCAGTGACACTGGCTCTTCTGTGTCTGCCCGTTTCCTTCTGACCAAGCTGCGCCCATTCCTTGCAGTTGCACTGCCTTATGCCCACATGTGCCCTTCTGGGCCACCAAGAGTTTCAGAATGTGTCAGTTGCTAATACAGTCGCAGCTGTGCACAGAAATACAGAATAAACATGTTCAAAACGTGGGCCCTAGAGTTCCCACACAGCAAATGTTTCTTAATTGTTTCTGAAGGCCAACTTATTTATTTTTTTAAAGATAGAAGTTTAAGTATTTGGACTTCTATTTTCCAAGATTAGAGGATAAACTACTTGACCTTTCATTCATGCAGCTACCATCCAAATGTGCCCAAACTCTTTTTCCTTTGTCTCGGGTCTCAATCAATACGTGTATGTTGGTTTGGGTCTCAGTCAGTACATGTATGTATTTATTTACAGTGACACCACAAGGTGAAACTTAACCTAGCCAGTTTTGCCTCCACATTAAAGCATCAGGACATGGCAGCCTTCTATCTGTAATGCAGAAACTGTGCTCTATTACCTATTATCATTATTTCTTCAACCGAGGCCCTGTAATAACAGAAAAGAAGCCCAGATGATGGAAAATTATTCTAGCAACACAGGTCCCCATGCACACAAACCACATCACAGTAATTTGAGATGGGAAAGACCTATTGTCATCCCACTGATTCTCTGAGGGCATGCGGTGTTTTTTTTCCCTCTCCAATATGCTGATCTACTTTTTAGTGCCCTTTCCAATTGTAAGTGGCACAAGCGATGGAGCTTCGACCCGTCCCAGGGGGCTGGGGCAGCACAGTCTATAATAGATCTCTCCATTAGGGCTTGAGACTTGCTTGGCCGCCTAAATCATCTTTGTTTTGACTTTCATTTCCATCATTCCTCCTGCTGTCCCCTTGGACCACACTGAATAATTTCTCTCCATCCCTGCTATTTACACCCTTCAAGTACTTGTGGCCCATGAGCCAGTCCCTGTTAGAGCCAGTCTCTGTTAGAGCCAGTGGTCATGCTGGGAGACTTGTCTCTTTCATCTCCTTCTGGAGGAGGCAGTCCCTTCAGGCTTATAAATCATATTTGTTGCTCTTTGATGAACGCCCATCAGTTTCTAGATAATTTGCCTCATTTCTTTGTCACTCATGCTGCAGGAAAATCTTTTTTTGTCTCTGCTGCTTCAAAATAAGATTATGGTAGCAGAATCTCTGCTTACAGAAAACAGCAGATCTCTTTAGCCACCACATATCTTCCTACCCCCAGGACATTAGAGTCATCTAGTCCATTATCTTTAACTCTCTTACTTGGAGCATGGAACTAGCATGTTAACAAGATTTGGGTGTGTATATAGAGACAGCCAGAGTTGATGTGTATTTCATCCAGCCAGCTTTTCTTGTGATGTATTTAGTTAACTCCTATTAGCTGTTTAAATCATAGTTCACTGCCCATCTCAATTCCCAGTTGGAAAAGCTTCCCTGAACTCCCTCAAGAGAATGCTAACTTTCTCCTTTCTATTAATACTCCCACATTTACTGATATTAAAATGGATGGCATCACACACCTTTGCTGAAGGTAATCCCTTTGCTATGTAAGAGGCAGAATGGACCCTTTACCTTGAATGACCATGAATGCCACTGCAAATCAGGAAATTCTGGGAGTGGGTTTTATAAAGCCAAGGTCAACAGAGTTCAGCCTGTCCCCTCTCCACGTCTCCAGTTAATGGCTACCCAGAGTGTTAATGCACCAAATTTAATAAGATCTTTGCTGATGTGCTCAATGCTCACATTTATGCAATAATAACCAACACAGAGTTTTGCAAACTGTTTTCATCTAACTACATCATCCTTTTTAATAGGAAGGAATTATCTTCTTCATTTTACCAGGGAGAAAACTGAGGCATAGGGAGTGCCATTGCCCAGGTTCACAAATATTCAGTCAATTCTCCTTTCAGTTCCCTTTCATTCCTTCCTCTAAGTCATTGGGAAAAAATGTTCTTTCACAGTATGTGAAGAGGTGCTAACTGCATAGAAGTTCTAAAGACACTGAAAGGCTGCCTATTGCATAATGTCTCTCTCTGCTCTTAGTGGGCAAAAATAGAGTAACTAGACATCATCCCCAGTTTGATATGAGTCCTATGGTTTATCAGTAGGATAATTCACTTATTATTTGATGACAAAAAGAGTGTATTAAGGTTTATAAGACAGCCTGCTATCTCTTTCTAAACAATAATGTAATGTTATTAGGCATGAGCCAAAATTGAACTTATCATTTCAAATACCAGTTCAGTCCTTAAGGATATGTTTTGCCTGAAAAGCTGATAAAATTATGTACACTGAGACAAAAGAGGAAAGGTCTATATGTCAATAAATGTTAATAATACAATTTATTATTAAATGATAATAAAATATGGAAACAAGCTGAATAATACTGGCTTTTTTGAGTAATATAAAAAGCAGAGACCTAATTTTCTACCTAGAATGTGATAAAGACAACACAGCAACCTCAAATGGTGCTAAAAGCTAAGCAAAAGAGGATGTTTTACTTATTTTTTCACTTATTTTCAAATAGTGCTTATCAATATTTTAATTTGGCACCAACATGGCTGTAATAGGAGAAAGACCTATACTGAACAGGGTTTTATGTGTTAAGGAATTGCAGTAACATCTAAATAAAAGGTTCTTCAGCTTCAACATTTTGAACAAAATCCAGATCAAGAAATTTTGCTTTTAAGTGACTTGCTCTTTTCTGTTGCCTGGCAAGAGAAAGCAGATAACACCTGTACACATATACTATTAATGCACAAAAACATGCAGAAGTCTCCATGTGTCAAGATGGATAGATGGCAGAATTATTCCTTCTATATCAGCTTGTAGGACCTCACTGACTCATGTAGGACAATTAAAAAAATTTTTTATTCAGTTGATTTAAACTAAAAAACAAACAAAATTTTCCCATTTCTCCTCCCACCCCTGCTTCTTGCAACCAACAATCTGTTCTCTGTATCTATGAGCTTGGACTTTAGGATTTTTTTTTAGTTCCACATATAAGAGAGATGATATGGTATTTGTCTCTCCCTGTCTGACTTATTTCACTTAGTATCATGCCTGTGAGGTCCATCCATATCACTGCAATACAGCAAGATTTCATTTTTTATGGCTGAATAATATTCCATTGGGTATATATACCACAATTTCTTGATCCATTCTTCTGTCTTTGGGCACTTAGGTTGTTTCCATATTTTGGCTATTTTAAATAGTAGTGCAATGAACAAGAGGGTATATATATCTTTTCAAATTAGTACTTTCATTTTCTTCAGATAAATGCCCAGTGTGAATTGCTGATCATATGGCAGTTCTATTTTGAATTTCTTGAGGAACCTCCATACTGTTTTCCATAGCAGTTATACCAATTTCTACCAATAATGCACAAAGCTTCCCTTTTCTCCACATCCTTGCCAACATTTGTTATCTCTTACCTTTTTAGTATCCGCCATTCTAACAGGTGTGAGGTGAGAGCTCATTGTGATTTTGATTTGTATCTCCTTGATAACTAGTGATGTTAAGTATCTTTTCAAATACCCATTAACCATCTATATGTCTTTTTTGGAAAAAACATCTGCTCAGATCTTCTATCCATTTTTTTAATTAGGTTGTTTTTGCTATTGAGTTATATGAGTTTCTTATATATTTTGTATATTAACCCCTTATCAGATGTATGGCTTGCAAATACTTTCAGTAAGTTGCGTTTTCATTTTGTTGATGGTTTCCTTTGCTGTGCAGAAGCTCTTTGTTTGATGTAGTCCCACTTGTTTATTTTTGCTTTTGGTATCAGGTTAAAAAAATCATTACCAAAACCTAAGTCAAGGAGCTTACTTCCTGTTTTCTTCTAGGAGTTTTATGGTTTCAGGTCTATGTTCAAGTCTTTAATCCATTTTGAGTTAATTTTTGTGTGTGGTGTAAGAGATTGGTCCAGTTTCATTCCTTTGCACAGAGCTGTCTGATTTTCCCAATACCATTTATTAAAGAAACTGTCCTTTCCCCATTATTGGGGCTCCTTTATTGTAAATTAATTGGACATATATATATATTGATTCATTTCTGGACTCTCTAATCTATGATTCCACTGATTCATAGATTCAGTTCCACTGATCTATGTGTCTGTGTTTATGCCAATGTTATTATACTATTTAAATTACTATAGCTTTGTAATATAGTTTGACATCAAGAAGCATGATGCCTCCAGCTTTGTTGTTCTTTCTCAAGATTGCTCTGGCTATTCAGATCTTTGGTGGTTCCATACAAAATTTAGTAATTTTTGTCCTCTTTCTGTGAAAAATGTCTTTGGAATTTTGATAGGGTTTGCATTGAATCTGTATATTCTTTTGGGTTGTATGAACATTCTAACAATGTTAATTCTTGCAATCCATGAGCACAGAATATCTTTTCATTTATTTGTGTCTTACTTAATTCCTTTCATTAGTGTCTTATAGTTTTCAATATATAGGTCTTTTACCTCCTTGGTTAAATTTATTCCTAGGTAGTTTATTCTTTTTAATACAATTGCAAATGAGATTGTTTTCATAATTTCTGTGATAGTTCATTATTAATTTAAAGAAATACAACAGATTTTTGTGTACTGATTTTGTACTGGGCAACTCCACTGAATTAAATAGTTCTAACAGCTTTTTGATGGAGTCTTTAGGGTTTTCTATATATGATATCATATCACCTACAAACAGTGACAGTTTTACTTCTTTCTTCCAATTTGGATGCCTTTTATTTCTTTTTCTTGCCTGATTGCTCTAGCTAGAAGTTCCAATACCGTCTTGAATAAAAGTGCTAAGAGAAGACATCTTTGTTTTGTTCTTGATCAGCTTTTCCTGTTGAGTTTGATATAAGTTCTGAGTTGTCACATGCGGCCTTTACTCTGTTGAGGTACATTCCCTCTATACCCATTTTGTTGCGTTTTTATCATAAATGGATGTTGAATTTTTTCAAATGCTTTTTCTGCATCTATTGAGATGATCAGCTGATTCTTATCCTTCATTTTGTTAATGTGGTGTACTCATTGACCAATATAGATGCTGAAACATCCTTGCATCCCTGGAATAAATCCTACTTGATCACAGTATATGATCTTTTCACTGTATGGTTGAATTTAGCTTGATAATATTTTGTTGAGGATTTTTGTTCATTAGGGATATTGCCTGTAATTTTCTTTCTTTGTGGCATCCTTGTCTGGTTTTGGTATCAGAGTAATGCTGGCATCATAAAATGTATTTGGAAGAGCTAGCCCCACCCCCTTCTACTTTTTTAAAGAGTTTGAGAAGGATTGGAATTAGAATTCTCCAATGAAGCCATCTGGTGCTGGACTTTTGTTTGCTGGGAGGTTTTTAATGACTGATTCAATCTCCTTGCTAGCAATCAGTCTGTTCAAATATTCTCTTTCATCTTGATTCAGTCTTGGAAGGTTGCATGTTTTTAGGAATTTATCCATTTCTTCTATGTTGTCCAATTTGTTGATGTATGATTGTTCAGAGGAATCTTTTATGATCTTTTATGTTTTTGTAGCATCAGTTAATACCTCCTCTTTCATTTCTGATTTTGAGTCCTCTTTTCCTTAGTGAATGACTAACTTTAAATTGGACTTTGTGGCTAGACTGGATGGTGCCTGTAAGTTTTCTTGGAAGAAATTATTAAGCAACCTAAAGATGCACCCTCGAAGATTCCTGCTGTACTTTACAGTACCCGCTGTTTAATTATAAAAAAGGAAAAGCCCTTATTACTTTTTTTTTATTGTAGATGCAACACATGTTTACAATTTCAAAGCTTAAAAATATGAATGAGAAAAAACTGATAGTTTTCATTCAAAAGTAACTACTTTTGACATGCTCTTCCACAGCCTTACCTACATACTACCTACATATCTATATGATATGTGTATATATTAATCTTTTTAAAACAATAATTTGTTGCTTTTAATCTTCAATAATACTGACTTCTTCACTACTTTGTTTAACTTAAGGTCTCTAAAACCTTATGAAGAATTGATACTGTTTTGAAATGACCTAAATAGGATGACAAAAATGCTTTAACTAAAAGTTTATAAAAATACATTTACTTTACATGAGTCTTATAAGGCTCTAAATCTTTTAAAAATACAAGACACCTTCTCTAGCCAAACCTTGGATAAATATAATACCTAAAAAATACATTAAAACTACCATTCTACTCAGTATTAGGGTAGGTTCCAGTGTATCAGTGATCTCCACCACAATGCAAAGGGACTGAAACTGACTAGACCTAGCTTTAGTTTAGGAAACAAAGCAGGAGAGACCGAGATGAGTTTGATGCCTAACCATAATCACTAAGTCTTCCTTAAGCTCATTTTCTTTGCCCACCAACCTCCTCCTAACCATTGCATATCATCTTTGCTCCCCAAAACAGACCTTCTCAGGAGCTTTTCTTTAGCATTTTCCAAATTACTTTCAAGACAACTCACAAACATTGAAACATCTATGAGGTCTTTAGGACTCTAGACAGAATTTTGGTTTTTCAACTGTATTGGATATTATACTTCATTAAATCTAAGACACCATATAGTCTAAGTTGTACCATTATTTTAAGTGGTGTTAAGAAATAAGATGCTGCCAATTAAACTATGCATTAATTTCATACTCTATCCACTTTTCAGAGATGTTAAAATGTGGGGAATTGTATCTTATAATAAATGTACTATGGCATTTATTTAACACGTACACATTGCACAGAGAATATTCAGTCATATACCATTAACAGATTTTTAGCACCTACTACATATTAGGTTATGTAGAGAGAAGTTCAAATCAGAATAGACATCTTCACCATTTAACTCATGTCAATTTTTTATTGAAATCAAAGCAAAATGTTCATATTTTACCACTTACATTTCTATAGAGAATATTCCTTTTCCAGAACTTACTTTACAGTCTTAGAGTGGGAGCAGAGGTCATTCATGTGATCTTTAGTGTCTTTATCTTTTTGTCATTTTTCCTCAGAGACAACAGAATTTTAAGCAGACCACTCTACTTCAAGAAGCATAACTGAGTCCTTTCATCTTTAAGATTCCAATTAGTCATTTAATTCAGTTTTAAAAAATTCATCAGGCTTAGAAAATGCAGATTTATTCTAATCCATGTTTATCATATCTTCTTGGCCAGTTTAATTACCAAATTTTAAGCTGAGAAAGTGAAGCTCAGGCCATGTAACTGGTTTGTCCTTCAGCATTCGTGTGGGCTCTTTTCCTGTCCAGGGAAGTCTCTCCAACACGAAGTACAGTCTTCTTCAAGCTCTTTTAGCTTTACACATCCAGATATGTTCTTTCAGTTACCTATCTATTCTCTTCTAAACTTTCTGATATGAAAATCTATATTTCCATCATCTTTTTAAAAACCTTCCCCATATTGGAAGAGGCTGTCTAGGATCTAAATCTAGTATTATGTAGTTACCCCTGAAAGAAAGAGATATTCCCTATTTATCCACAAGAGAAATTTCTACCTGGAATATAAACATAGAACTACTAATCAGCCAAATATGAATTAGCTCCAAGTAGGAGAGAATAAGGGAACCACTTTTCACAGGCTCCCATCCTTTCCCCTTTTGAATTTTATTCCTATTTTCTTGCTTTAGAAATAGTGATACTTAAAGCACATGATAGAAACAGACAGAAACATAAAAAAGTTTGAAATGTGAAAATTTGATGAAGTTTTAAGAAATCACATTGAGCATATACAAGGAAATAGAGAAAGCTGTGGTCTTTGGTAGAATGAGTTTACCTAGGTGTATACTGATGGTGATGGTATTTTGAACTCCCTCTAATCTCTTCCTCTCCCTCCCATTATACTGCCTCCTGGGGCCAAAAATAAACCTGTTAACTAGAAAATAATCTAGGTGAGGCTGGGCAAGGATTGACAGACAAATCATCTAGGACAAACTTGTTGAAAAAGCAGAAAAAGCCTCAATAACTGTGAGGGAAGTTGACCCCAGAGGCCATTAATTAGCAATGGTCCTAGAGGGAATCATATAAGGAACTTTAAGAACATGGTCAGAGAAAGGTCTGAAAGGGGTAGGGCTGATATGTTAAGTATAGTCTTTACTTGCATTTTGGAAATGGCTGCATTTGGCAAAAGACACCTTATTCTCCAAGGGATTGGCCTCTTAAGTCATCTGGATTTTTTGCTCCATTAAATAAATGTTTCTGATCTTAATCAGTGTGGGAGACAAACAAGTCTAAGTTTAATTGTTTAAAATCCTACTCATATTTCTGCTCCACTTTCTTAACGTTTATAATTGTAGCACCTTTCACTTAGTAGGTAACTGAGGTTTTTATTTTTGATCTTGAAATACAATGCCAGACCCAAGCCATATTCTTTGAAATCATTGGGTTAATGTGTCTTCACCTAGAAATGTGACTTCTACTAAAATGATTTCCCTTAAAAAATGTGGGACATTTAACCATTCCAATTTTACCTAATATAGATGATTAAAATACATTTAAACAAGTGTGTGTCTCTGCTGTAGACTGAAGGTTTTTGTCCCCCCAAAATCAATTTGTTGAAATCCTAAGCTGCAGTGTGATGGTATTAGGAGGTAGGAACTTTGGGAAGTCATTAGGTCATAACTAAGCCTTAGTGACCTTTTCTAAGGACCCCAGAGAGCTCTCTCACCCCTTCCTCCGTATGAGTACAGAGTGGGAAGATGGCTTGTCTGCAAACCAGGAAGTAGATCCTTACCAGAACCAAATCTGCCAGCACCCTGATCTTGGACTTCCCAGCCTCCAGAACTGTGAGAAATACATGTTTATTGTTTAAGCCACTGTCTATGGTTATTTTTGTTATAGCAGTCTGAACTAAGACTCCAAATGGATGATGGCATTTCAAAATATCAAAGAATTTTAGATTTGCTTTTTTTATTATGTAGTAAAGGATATATCCAAATTCAAAGCTGTTTTTATCACAAATAAATATTTTGCATGCAATATTATAAAATGCTAATCTTTTCTTAATATTGCAATCATTCTTCATAATGTAAACATAAGCAAAATGATTAAGAAAAATTAAATTATGGCTTCATTTCCTGTTTTCATTACTCATTAAAACTTGGTAAGTATGGTAAATGAAATGTACTACCTAATTACAGTGTGCTAGAAATTCCTTTGGATACCACCTACATTAATTGTAAGGCCACTTAAAAATGAAATATGTGTGCCAGGGGCTGACAGAAATTTAAGTCAACAACCATCTTCTTCCTCTATAAGAATTATTCCATTCTTTACCTTATCAGTAAAAACATGACTACCAAGATAGCCTACATTTATTGAGTGCTTACAATGTACTAGGCACTATTCTACGAGCTTTACACGTATTATTTTATTTAAGTCTTTTGAGAACCCTGTGAGTTAGGTCTGATTATCATCTTCATTTAACATGCACAGTACCATATGCTTAGCTGTGTTTTCTGTGTGCATTCGGAGTAAAGTATTTTAGGCAGGGAGCTAAAAGAACTCTGGTAGTTACATATCACAATTTTAGCATACTAAGAAATTACATGAAGGACCAATTTTATTTCCAGTGAAGGGTATGCTGACAGTCAATTTCAATGCTTTTTAATAAATTTCCCATATCCTATACATAACTGCATTCACAATACATTGTTATTCTATTTCTAAATTTTAAAATGCAAAAAATTGTGTAGTGCATGTGTGTGCACGTGTGTGGTATATATTCTTTCTAGTAATATGAATAAGACCTGCTTATTT
The DNA here is from genome assembly GCA_032199065.1 of Smutsia gigantea. Classification (NCBI taxonomy): domain Eukaryota; kingdom Metazoa; phylum Chordata; class Mammalia; order Pholidota; family Manidae; genus Smutsia; species Smutsia gigantea. The sequence continues at coordinate 66,177 of JAVSCE010008451.1, forward strand.
TAGAAAAATGTAGAGAAGCCCAGAGATAAAAATTAATGTCACCCATTATCTCAGTTTCTGCAGGAAACCACTGCTAATATTTTGGTATATATTCTCCCAGTTGTTTTTACCCATCCATGTGTAAATACATATTTAAACTCAATTGAAAACATACTTTATAACTTGGTTTTGTTTTCTGATTTCTTTTACTCAATTGATAATATAGCAAAACACTTTTTATAACATTAAAATTTCTTCCACATAATTCTAACCATACATAGGATTCCATTGTATGTTATACTCAATTATTGGACCAATTCCTTATTGTTTGACACTTAAGTAGGTGGAGAAAACTTTAAATATAAACACCTAAAGCCTTACTCATATTATAGGTCTCAGATCTTTCACGATTAAAAAATAATAATAATAACTAGCCCAGTAAAAGCCTTGGACTAAATCTCTGTTGATCTGAACTTTAATCCAAAATTATGAGCTAAAAGCAACCTCAAAGGAATTTAGTCCATTTTCATATTTCTAGATAGGAACATGTCACTATCCCAGATAAATGTCTCTAGAAACTGTTCTTGAATTTAATGAGGGAAAAAGATTACATAACCCCACCTAATGGAGTATTACAGAGACATGCTTTCAAGAGCACAGGCTTTGGAAGTACCCAGATCCTAGGACTAAATATCAGATAAAGGACTTTGACTTTTGACTTTATTATATTACTCTTAGTCCCAGTTTCTATGAGGATACCATTGCAGGGTTTCTGTGAGACAATGTACATATTTATTTTTATTTATCCTTTCTCAAATCTATAACATTTTCTTATATCTTTCTACAGTAAAAAAAAATACCCCCCCATCAGTATTTATGGCACTAAATATACCTGCAGACCATTACTAAGCCCTCTGAGCTGCTTCTCCAAACCAAGTAAAACCAATTCATTTGACTTTTTCTAGAGCCTACTTTCATAATTCTCTAAATATTCAGACCCCCTAAGCTGTGGAACCCCAAATTAGACAGGATAAGTTACCATCAGCCTGACAAGTGATACAGATGGTGGGAAATAGCACCATGCCTTATATATTATGTTGCTGCCACTATAGTAAGAATGGGAATCCTTAAGAAGCTATGATGTTCTAAATCAGGTTCCATTTATAGGCCACTGTAACAAAGATACTGCTTTTATGTGTTGTACTTATTTCCTCATACTGAGTCTTCACCTTGCTTAGAAGATATTCCTTCATTGTGTCAAGTTAGTTTCATTAACTTGGATCCATTCTCCAGTGTCAGAACTGGTTTTAATCATATAATATTGTCACCTACACACGTACTTGAGTCTATTTTTAAGTTACTGATTAAATCTGGAGGCAAATGAGTTAATAGCCACACAGATCAACAAGAAACCATTACTCATCTATGTAGCAGAGTCCAGCAGTGACATAGAAATAAAGGCTACTTCTCTTTGGAAGTAGTTGTCTTTTCCTGTGAGTCCAGCGGCACTGAAATTTTCTGCACCTTACATGATTGAGTAGCTTTTAGTATGTCATCTGCGTGGGTTATGAGTTTGTAGGCTTTGGCTCTGAAAGCTGTAATTACTAATGTTTGAAAGACATCTGTGAGGGTGAGGATATGAAGAAGATAAGCCAAAAGCAAGCTGTATAATTACCACACCCTGTCTTCCTATCAGAAACTCTGATGTTTAAAGCAAATTAGAACCTTTAGACAGGCCCTTCTCCTATCAGGGCGCATCATCAGGTTGCCCTGCATGTAGGTAATCAATCTTGCAGGCAGTAAGTGTCCACACTTACATATACTATCAGCTCACAGGTCCTTCAGAGATCAAGGGTGGAAAAGATCCATGCTTCTCTATATCCGAATGATCATATCCCTGACTCTGTTGCTCTAAAGGCAATTTTTATAGTGAGGGAGAAACACTGGGCCTGAAGTCAGGAGACCTGATTTCCAGTTACGAATCTCTCATGAGCTAATTGTGATCCTAGCCAAATCTGCAAGCCCCAGTTTCTGCATCTGTAAAATGGAAATTGTATATGTGTTCTAGCTATTTCACAGAATTTATTGCATACAAAAAGGTCATTGATAGAAAATACTCTAAAAATACAGTGAAATTTCTATAAAACTCAGAATATAGAAGGGGAAAAATGTAGAGTCAGAACATTTCCTTGGAAATTTGAACATTTCTGTTTCCAGCTGCAGCTAAATACTGGCCATACATGTTTTTAATATTTACAAGTGCATTGAATGCATAACTACACTCTGACTTGGAAGTATTGAAATAACAAGATTTCTTGTCATTGATAATTAACAAAGGATTTAATCCTTTCAAAGGTAAAGGTAACTTAGACCTGACTCACAGAACTTGTGCTCTGCCTGCTCTGCTTAGATTTTCTTTAAACTGCTTAAGAGTTTTCTAAGAACAAGTGAAGAAAAATTGGCCCTTGAGTAAGGAAAGAGGGCAGCTAAATCTTCTTTCTTCAACAAAGAGTTTAAGTGCCTTGTTTATTTTTATGTTATTAAGTGACACTTGTATAAATACCTTGTTGAGTAATAGTGCTGTGGCAAAACTGACGTTTATTTAGGACACTGCTCTGCCCAAGGTGAACAATTAAAGTAGGAATGTAAACTAGGTCCCTTTTGGTTCATCTACTTAACCTATTAAGTAGTACTAGAAATCAAAAATGGGGTGGGGCATAGGGCATGGCTAGAGGTGAAAAGAAATAGGAAGGGCAGAAGTCCCCCTGGGAGAATGAAGAAAGTGTGAAGGGTGTTAGGAAAATTTTAATAATTGAAAATTGATTCTGACTGCCTATATCAGTATATCAAGTTAATGCAAATAAGGTGGCATGAGTTTTATTAAAAAAAAAAACCTTTGTGCCATACAGTATAATAGTAACCATTTTATTTTAAATGTAGCCAGGAAGTATCAGCTAATATTGATTTAGCACTAATTTATACCTGATGGTTAGGACCAACTAGAATAGAGGGAAAACTGGTACAAATTACTGGGGCCCTATGGTCCCAGAAAGTGGTCTGGGGCCCAACTGTTGTATGTCAATACAAATCACCCTTTCTGGGAAGGAATGGAAAAAATATTTTAAGCAGACTTGAATCTACTCTCTCCACTGTCAGCGGCTTTACTGCTAGTGTGCAGGAAAAATCCCCTTTAAGAATGTTAGGAATGGATAAGATCAAGTTACAGTCTTAGATTTTATTGTATTTAGTTTTAATCTGGTGGCTAAGCAAACCAAAAGCAGAACAGGTTTTTAAATATCTGACTCATTGTTATTTTATAAATAATAACAGCCAATCAGTTCCATTGACCTTTTCCTCAGTGAAATTCTCTAAAACTAAAAATAATCTCTCTAAAATAACCTTGTATTTTAAGTATCACTAGATTATTTGGAACCATAGAATTAGATACCGTCTCTCTGAAAACTGTTTTCTTTGGGTAATTTCTATGAATTGATGTCAGTTATCAAAATTTCTTTGTATTGGGCTAAAAACTGAGATAATATTTTGGGGCTGCAAGTAAGTGTGGTGAACTTTATTTCATTTCTAATCCATTGTTTCCCAAATTTGCTTGACCATAAACATCACTTGGAGAATTTGTTAAAAATTATACAATCACATCCTTCCCACTCCCAGACCTGCCAAATTAGGCTCTCCAGGGAAGGAGGCTGAAATCTGTATTTTATCAAGGGCCCAGTATGCCTGATGATCAACATGTTGGAAAACGCAGTTCTGTGTCCTTGACATAGTCCTCATGATGCCAGAGCTCTTCAAACCCCATATTCACTCTGACTACCCTTGTACTTCTGCCTACCCTTGTGTACTTCTGACTACCCTTGGACTTCTGACTACCATTGGACTTCTGACTACGCTTGTACTTCTGACTACCCTTGTACTTCTGACTACCCTTGTACTTCTGACTACGCTTGTACTTCTGACTACCCTTGTACTTCTGACTACCCTTGTACTTCTGACTACGCTTGTACTTCTGACTACCCTTGTACTTCTGACTACCCTTGTACTTCTGACTACGCTTGTACTTCTGACTACCCTTGTACTTCTGACTACCCTTGTACTTCTGACTACGCTTGTACTTCTGACTACCCTTGTACTTCTGACTACCCTTGTACTTCTGACTACGCTTGTACTTCTGACTACCCTTGTACTTCTGACTACCCTTGTACTTCTGACTACCCTTGTACTTGTCTGACTACCCTTGTACTTCTGACTATGCTCCTTGTACGGTAGTCAGAAGCTCGTTACGGGCTTTTTTTCTGTTCCATCCCACCTAAGAAGTAAGTCACATTCTCACCAACCACTGTGCCTTTAGCAGGAGCGACTCTCCACTGCAGAGGCAGGGGCCAGCATCTATAGTCTTGAGCAAGGAGGTGATGGGCTAAAGGGATGGAGGTATGGTTCTCAAGTCTTTCAGGAGATTCTGACCCTCCCCTTGACAACCAGCTGTAGATGACTTTGCTATCTCCTGAAGTGGCCATGCTCACCTTCCATCAGTCAACATAAAATCTGTCCTTACCTTCACTCTTTTATTCTCCCTCCTTCCTGCAGTGGAGGGGGAAATAGTGTCTCTTTTTGTCAAACTTGTGCTCTTGATCAAGAGCCTTTACAGCCTCAACAGCTAAGTCTACTCATCCTCCTCCCCATTCAAACCTTGGTTCTTCATTTTTTGTCTCTTTTGGCTTCTTTGGCTTACAAGCATATCAATAGACATTTCTTTCCTATTCTTTTAAACTAAACCAATACATACTTTCTTGGACTCTGCTGAACTGCAAGATCCCATCTTATTTCATGTCTTATTTTTACTGTCATATTTCTCAAAAAGAGTATTCTACTCTGGTTGAATCAACCTCTCATCAACCCAAGTGGTGTAACCTGGCTCCCTGGAGCCACATTTGAAGAACACTGTTGGCTTGAAGATCACCAGTGATGAGATCCAGTGATTTTGCCTTTGCTCTTGACTTCTTGCCTGTTCAACAGCATTTGACATTGCTATTCACCTCATCCTTTAAAAAACCTTATCAATTAGTGATCATTACAAGAACAAAATCTATTCAAGTAACTGAAACAAGGGGGATTTTAACATAAGACCAAAGGGAACTTTCCCACAGAAAGTACACAAGGATTGGAATCAGGAACTAGGAAGGTACTGGCAACCAATAATGTTTTAATAAATTATTATTGAGCACCTGCTACATTGTAGGCACTGGCTAGGTGTTAAGTGACCAAGTAGTGAACAGAAGAGACAAGATCCATGCCCTTAGAGACTTTACAATTTAGTGGGGGAGGCTTACCATAAGCAAGCCAACAAATGTATATTTACAACTTGTAAAGAGTACTACAGGTGAAAACAAACTGGCTTAATGATAGATTACTGCAGGTTATTAATGATAGGTGAGGACTCAGAAAAGATACTCTGAAGACATGGCATTTAAATTGAGGCCTGAAGAATGGGAAGGAGCCATTCACGGAAACTGAGGTATGGGGATGTGGAGGGAGTATTAGGGCTGAGGATACACCTGTGTGAAGGCCCTGCAGTGGAGTTTCGGGGAAGTGAAAGGAGGTCACTGTGGCTGAAACTTCTAAGGCAAGGGGGAGAATAGAGCAAGATTAGGTTGGAGAAGGAGGCAGAAGCCAGAGCAGGCCAGGACTTTTAATCTGTCTTAAGGAATTTGGATTTTATGGCAAAGTAATTGGAAGACACTGAACTGATGTGTAAGCAGGACACAACATGGCCCAATATATTCCCATATTTATCCTGACTCATAAGCAGAAACTAGCTTAAGGAAGGCAAGAGTAGAAGTTGGAAAGCTAGCTGACAGCCATAAAAATAGCTCAGGTATGAAACAATGGCAGTTTAGATTAATGCAATAGCAGAGGAGATGGAAAGAAGCAGATGGGTTAGACATCTATTTATGAAAAGTAAATGAGAGGACTAGCTGATGAGTTGGGGTTGGGAGGGAAGGAGTGTGAGAAATCTGAAATAACTGGGAGGATGGATACCATTTACTGAAGTGGGGAAAAGTAAAAATAGAATTTATTCTTGATGGGGGGAAAGCAGGAATATAGAAATTAAGAGTTAGTTCTGTTTCAGGTACAGTAATTTCAGATATTCATGGAGACTTGACATGTCAAATAAGCAACTGGATATTTGAACATATAATTTGGAGGAAATGTCTGGTTTGGAGAGATTAATTTGGGAGTTGCTAGCATTTTACAGTATTTAAAGTCATGGGGTTGGCAGACATTACCAAGAAGGTGAGTTTATAGAAAAGTAAGCAGAGAACAGAGCCCAATTTTCAGATGGGACTAGGAAGAAACCCCCCCCCCCCGGAAGGATAATGAACAACAGACGTTACAGAAGTAGGTGAGAGTGTCCTAGACTCCAATGTGAGAAATTTTTTTTCTCAAGAAGTTGAACATGACCAACAATGTTGAAAACTGCTAAAAGGGGAGTAGGATGAGGTCCAAGGAATATTGATTGGGCCCAGCAATATGCAGGCTGTTGACAGCAGTAACTAGCAATTTTCAGTATCATGGTCGGGGTGGAAGCCAGACTGGAGTAGACTGAATAGGAAATCAGAGTTAACATGTAGACATCTCTCTCATGAAGTGTTGCTGTGAAGGGATCAGAGAATTAGGACTTCAGCTGGAAAGGGACAGCATAAGAATCTTTGTTTTGCTTTTTTTAAATGTAAGAATGGAACATGTTCATACATACTGAGAAAACATACATTATCAAGAATTTGATGATGAACAAGGGGAGGGAGGATAACTGAGGAAATGAAGACCCTGAGAATGTAAGAGGGTAAGGAATTTAAATCACAAGTAGAGGAAATGACTTTTGATAGGAGAGAAAATGCACCAACTGTAACAGAAAGGAAGGAGAAATAAGTCTAAAGGCCAAAGGATTTGTGGATTTGATAGTAAGAATATACTGGCAGTGTATTAGGGGTAGGCAGCTGTGGCGATAGTTTCAGAGGATCAAAGAAAAAGGACAGACAAAAATAGTCATCGTGGGGAAATGAGCATAGGCTCAGACTCGGTCACGTGTTCTCTCTCCCTCCCTCCCTCCCGCCACCCCTCTCTGTCTCTCTTTCGCAACCTGGTCTCATTTCTATTTTCTGCAAGTCACTTCATTCTCTTCTCACAGAAGGTTTCTCCACCTGTATCAGAAGATGGCCACTCCAGGCACAAGTTTCTGTGTTCACTCATTTCATGCCCTTAATAGACTAATATTGTATTTCTTCATTCCAAATTCCCAAGGGGAGAAAATTTTCCAGCTTTGGTCTGTTGTCAAACTCAGGTCAAACCACCCATGGTCGGAAGAACAAGGTCATTTTGTACAGAGCTGTCAGACCCAAGACCTTTGTGTGTAGGGAGAGAATTAATCCTTGGAGGAGGACATAAGCTGTCAGATACACCGTAGGCATCTACCAAATTTATATTCTGAGTTGCCAAACTCTTTATCTTATTAAGGAGTGCTTCCCTTCTGCCTTCTTTTCTAGTTTTATTTTTCTTGGGTGTTTTATTTTAAACTCTTCCCTGACATATAATTTCTCAAAAATTTGTCCTTCATCTCCTTTTCCTTTATTTCTATACTTTTCTCCCTTGCCAACTTCTTTTGTGTTCATTGCTTTATCTACCATATGTATATGCATAACCCTGAAATCCTTATCTCTGCTCCTGTCAACTTCACTATCATTTAAAAACTGCCCCCAAAACATTTTCTTTCTTTTCTTGTATCCATAAGAAATGAAGGATGTTAACTAAACTTATTATGGTGATCATGTTGTAATGCATACATGTAAATCAAGTCTTTATGCTATGTAACTTAAACTTATATTGTGCTCTATGTCAATTATATCGTAATTGAAAAAACCCAACTACCTCCACTTGAAGATCCTCTGGTTCTTTTATTTATAGCTAAACTCATTATCTTCTCCCCAAATCTACTCCTTCTCTCAGCTGCCCTATTCCTGTTAAAGGCACTATTATCCTCTCAGGCATCAAGCCTGAAGCTTCAGAGATGTCTGACCCCCTACTTTCAAGGTCCATCAACTGAGAAGGAGCATCACTTGCATATTTCCTTCCTCTCCACATCTTCTGTCGTTGCCCACTCATTACCTCAACTTAGGTGGACTATTCTCAAAGTCTGTAAATGATCTTCCAATTTGCAGTCTCCAATCCAGATTATAAACTATCCTGGCATTAATCTTCATAAAGCACATCCCCCCTGGTGGTCTCCTCATCTACTCAAAAATCTTCAACAGCTCCTTCCTGCATACTCAGTAAAGTGGGTCCCATGCTTGGCAACTGCCATGACCTTTTTTTTTAAATATAATTTATTTTATTATCATTAATCTACAATTACATGTGCAATATTACGGTTATTAAACTACCCCTTCATCAGGTCGCCCCCACCAACCCCATTACAGTCACTATCCATCAGCGTAGTGAGATGCTATAGAATCACTACTTGTCTTCTCTGAGTTGTACTGCCCTCCCCGTGCCCCCCAACATTATATCTGCTAATCGTAATGCCCCTTTTTCCCTCTTATCCCTCCCTTCCCGCCCATTTTCCCCAGTCCCTTTCCCTTTGGTAACTATTAGTCCGTTCTTGGGTTCTGTGAGTCTGCTGCTGTTTTGTTCCTTCAGTATTTTTTCTTTGTTCTTATACTCCACATATGAGTGAAATCATTTGATACTTGTCTTTTTCGGCTTGGATTATTTCACTGAGCATAATACCCTCTAGCTCCATCCATGTTGTTGCAAATGGTAGGATTTGTTTTCTTCTTATGGCTGAATAATATTCCATTGTGTATATGTACCACCTCTTCTTTATCCTTTCATCTACTGATGGACACTTAGGTTGCTTCCATTTCTTGGCTATTGTAAATAGTGCTGCAATAAACATAGGGGTGCATCTGTCCTTTTCAAATTGTTTTCTTCTTATGGCTGAATAATATTCCATTGTGTATGTGTACCACCTCTTCTTTATCCTTTCATCTACTGATGGACACTTAGGTTGCTTCCATTTCTTGGCTATTGATAAAAGTCTACCTATGTATCAGCTTGGGGACATGCTGTTGCCATCACAGTTGGCAACAGTAATTGCTGGGGAGATGAAAGCTGAAAAACTAGTGGTCCTCATCACTGTTTTCCATCCTTGCAGAAAGAACTGCATACTCACTCTTTTGGTATTTACCAGATAAAAATAAAGTACCCCCTATTTCTATTGCTCTTCCTGCACTTCTTTTAGAAATAGAGGGGAAAAGCTCCTCGACATTGGTCTTTGCAAGGATTTTATGGATATGACACCCAAGGCAACAAGTAACAAGCAAAAATAAACTAGTGGAACTAAATTAAAGCCTTTCTGCACAACAAACGAAATGATCACCACGTTAAAAAAGGTGACTCGTGGAGTGGGAGAAAACATTTGCAAACCAGGTATCTGATAAGGGGTTAATACCCAAAATATGTAAGGAGCTCATACAACTCAACAGCAAGAAACCAGTCTAATTTAAAAATGGGCAAAGGTCCTGAATAGATATATTTTTTAAAGAAGATATTCAAATGGTCAATAGGTTTATGAAAAGGTGCTCAACATCACTAATCATCAAGGAAATGCAAATCAAAAGCACAAGATACAACCTCATATAAGATATAACAAGTGTTGACAAGGTTGTGGAGATAACCCTTGTACACTGTTGGTGGGAATGGAAATTGGGATAGCCACTATGGAAAACACTGTGGACATTCCTCAAAATATTAAAAAGAGGACTACCATGTGATCCAGCAATCCCACTTCTGGGTATATATGCAAAGGAAATGAAATCAAAGGGATAGCTATGTTCACTGCAGCAATCTTATAATAGCCAAGACATGGGAACAACCTAACTGTTCATCAGTGAAATGAATGGATAAATAAGATGTGTCTTATATACACAATGGAATAGTATTTGGCTATAAAAAAAAGAAGGAAATCCTGTCACTTGTGATAAACATGGATGAACCTTGAGGACATTATGTTAAGCAGAAGTCAGACGGAGAAAGATAAATATTCTATGATAATCTCACCTATATGTGGAATCTAAAAAAAAACCTCTAAACTCACAGAAACAGAGAACAGATTGGTGGTTGCCACAGGCAGGGTGGGGAGTGGGTGAAATGAGGGAAGGTGGCCAAAAAAAAAAAAAGATATAAACTTTCAGTTATAAGATAAGTAAGTTCTGGGGATCTAATGTACAGCATAATGACTGTAGTTAGCAATACTATATTGTATATTTGAAAGTTGCTAGGAGAATAGATTTTAAACGTTCTCATCACACAAACAAAAATCATAGCCATGTGAGGTGATCGATGAGTTAACCAAACTTATTGTTCTAATTATCTTTCACTATATATTCATATCAAACCATTACACTGTACACCTTAAACTTATACAATCTTTTGTGTCAATTATATCTCAATGAAGTTGGGGGAAAAAGAAACGAAGCAAAATATTTTGTTATTTACATAAAACGTTCATTTCTGCTTAAAATTTTCAGTTCCTTTACACAGGCCTCTTGAGAATAGCTGTCCTAACAGTGAGACAGAACTAACTACAAGTCAGCAGATGTCACTCCTTAACTGACCCTCAACTGCCCTCCCTTGTCAATTTCAGTTGGTTATTATTTTTTCTGCACATTTCAACTGCCTTTTCCCCATTACCAATTTCATTTTCCATTTTCAACCTCTGAGAAGCCTCCAAAATCCACTGGGGCTAATATTTTTCCACTTTGCCTGTATAAGGATCCAGATGAAACATAAGTGTTCTTTTTGAATGCCAAACCTCAACACAAATATATGTACGGTTTACAGTAGCCACCTGGAACATGTTTCTACTCTGTGGCTATCCCTTCGCAGGAGAGATATAACTGTTTAGTATATTTTTTTCTGATGAAAGGCACAGTTTTAGTACATGGGACAAGCACTGGTTAAAATTTGCTTCTGTTTCAACAACACTGAGTAGACATTGATTATCTCCCAAGAACCAAGCGCTGTTGTGGAGGGAGATTGAACAGCTATAAAACATAACTGCTTTTTGCCTCCACGGTTCTTATATTCTGGACAGACAGAACAAAAAATAATTATACAATAGGTTGATGGTGATAGGTACTCTGGGGGGAAAAAGTAGGATAGAGAATGGGAAATGCCAGAGGGGTGCTTACAGTCTTAAAAAGGGCTTTCCAGTCTGGACATCTGAGTAAAATCCTGGTAACAAGGAAGCAAGCTGTGTGGGTATCTGGCAAAGACTTCTCGGGGAGAGGGAACACCTAGTGCAAAGGCGCACGTAGGCTGTCACAAGCAGTAAAGAGTTTTATGCTAAGCATCTGCCAGGGACAAAAATCCAGGCAAGGCTTTTGTTATTGCTATAAAGAATCCACCTACAGGAGAGTTTGATCAGCTTAAGATGAACATGAGTGCAGATCTGTTTAGTGTTCTCTCTCAGCCATGACCTCATCACTAATACTGACAGCCTGGGCCTTGGATGTGCAGTCAGGCAAACCTGGATGAAGCTAGAAGAGGGAGGTTTTGGTAGCTGTGTAGGCCCAATGGTTCTTCATCTCTATATATTAATACTAATCATAATCTACATTTAATCATATGTAGCCACTGACACCAAGTTTTAACTTAACTTAAAATATAGTTATTGAGCATGTATGAACTAAGAAGTAAACATAATAGAATTCTACCTCAGATTAGCTACCACAGCCAGCCAGTACTTAGGGCTACTGAGAACAAAAGGTTATTTCCCATGATGCCAAGTGCATTTTCAATGTTGTCTTCTTCTAGTCAGGACAACATAGTAAAGAGGTCATTGCTAACATTAAGTCTTATATAGAATTTTCAGAGATTGTTACACTTATATTCAACAAACAGAGATAATCTGCACTGGGCCTACCCAACCCATAGGCTAGCATAATAGTCTAACAATTCTCTTCTAGCCCAGCAAACCACATCTCCTTCTAAAGGGTTTCCAATTTACTGAGGAGAACATTTTCCTAAAGCTTCTTTTATATCCTTGGAGGCCACTCCCACCCTCACTAAGAATAAAATGTTATTAAGAACTCAACAAGTGGACATTTGAAAGCCACTGGGTTCAGTTTGTTTTGGCCCATCTTTGATTTGTTTGGAGATTGAATTCCTTACACATGAAGATCAGTATTTATTTCATGAGTATAAGGGTTTAAAAGAATACCAAGATTTCTTTAGCAAAGAGAAGGTGATTGAACATCCAAATAGGTCATGATAATTTATCAGTAACTGAAAATAGTATTTTATGATGACACTACTTCTCTTTGCAGGTCATTTAGATTTGCTTCAGGTATCTGATTTGAGTTGGCTATGGTAGATTTGAACAAACACAGAAAAAGCCTTTAAAATATGGCTAAGTACATTGTTTAAGATCCAAATCAAGTATTGATCATTTTGACTGGCTTGGTATAAATTTAGAATTACTGTAATGTAATGTGTTGAGGTTGTTCCATACTTATATTTAGGAATGGCCAGAGAGGACATCTCTATGATGCAACTATGCTGTAATCAAATCAACAACTTAGAAATTGACCAGCATTTTTTTTAACTTTACATATTTTAATATGTAATATCATGTCAATTCTTATTCTTGATATTGTGAAGAAATCATTGGAAAGAAGCCATTTACCATTTTTTTCCTTAAGAAAGAACACAATTTCCTTTTCCTAAGAAAGAATGCAATTAATGTGGAATCTTTACCTTTAGATGGAAAAAGGAACACAATAGGTCAATTAGACCAAATTCAAAAGAGTAGCTTTTACTGTATTTATAATTAAAAATATGTTATTCTGATTTTTTATAAACATATAGTGCACTATCATCACTTGCAGAATTTCTTTTAAACTAATGGGAATTTATCTTACAAATGAGATTTGTGGAC
>JAVSCE010008452.1:0-45036 GCA_032199065.1 Smutsia gigantea
TTTCATAATGAACGAAGGCCACAGCCACTTCCCTCAAGTTTTGAGTCGTGGGCCAAGTGCTTAATTACACGTCAATCTATCGATAACGCGTTTCTCAAGCCCTCCACGCCACTAGTCAACCCTTAGAAGAGTGCTGGTGGAATTCGGTGTTCGGGATTGGAGGCCAAGCCCCGAGAGTCCTCCAGACCTCAGGAAGGGCGCGAGGAAGAGGCGCAGCGCCCTGTTCCGGGAGTGGCGTTGAGACAGCCCCTAGCAACGTGCCGAGCGACAAACGGAGGTCCAGCCCGACTAACGGACGCGGCGGGGCACCTGGGGAATGTAGTTGATCTCAGCGTCCCCTCCTCCCTTGGCTCCCGCAGGTGAGCGGATCTTGGACTACAACTCCCAGGTTACACCACACCTCACCGTTCTTCCGGGGACCGGGCGACTGAGAGTCCGCGAGGATTCGAGGCGGGAGTCCTGACCAGCTGCGCTCGAGAGGAACCGGAACCAGGGCCTATGGTTGGGGCAGGTCCCCACGGCTGCGCCTCCGCGGGGCATGGCGCGTAACCCGGGGAGTTTCAGGGGCAGGGATTTCAGGAAGGATCGTCGGCTGCGCGCGTGGTCGAGAAGGTCTGGGCAAAAGGGGTGACGCGCGGAGTCTCGGGACAGAGGGTTGACTCCGAGAGGACCCTCGCAAAGGCCCTTGCTAAAATGCCTGGCACGGACGAGCAGATGCGCACGCTATGGTACCCTGTGCCCTTTGGCCTTGACAAACCTTAGATATTCCCGCGGTCTGTCAGGCTGGGGCAGGATCAATAGGAGATGGCATAAGTTCCTGGATGTGATATGAGAAAAAACATGTTTGGACTTCCAGGTCGTGAAAATTGCCATTACAGAGAAAGAAACACAAATATTCAGAGTGGCATCTATACATAACCCCAGATAAACTTCTCATTCTAATAACAGGATAGGACACCACCAGAGAAACAGAGATGGCGCCCTCTGACTCCTTTCTCCCAAGGCCTGGGAAAAGTCGGTTTTGGTAGCATTGAGGAGGGGAAGGGAGAAAGTGATAACTCTTAAGGAAAACAGTTCTTTATTAATGGAGTGAGCTGAATTTACAGTTAGTGTGAAGGGAACTCTTCCACCGTCAGTAAAAATAGTGTAACCAGTGCTCACATCTGCTCTTTGTGCTAAATGCTACACAGAAAGGAGTCCTGGGTGTGGCCTAGGAAGGTGTATTGGCAGGAGTGTCAGGCACCGCCTCCTTTCTGAGGTGAGTCCTTGCCATCTCATCCTCTTGACCGTTAAGGGATGAGGGCCACTGTACTCCATGCAAGTATTGTGAGGCCTTGGAAAGCTCATTAAGTTACCCAAAGCACTTTGCATCTGAGTTGCTCCTGGTATAAAGAATTTTTAATTTATGGATATAGGTTTTGACCTCTTGAATGGGTAAAAATAAAAGTCTTGATAGGCTTTGGATCCAAGCATTGTTAAAGCTACATTTTTGTGTGTGTGTGTGTGGATGATGAGATTTTATAGAAGAAATTCTTTCCAGCTTATCCTTGTAAGAGCTCCCCCTTACATAACCTACTCTTGACACAGTTTCACTTCTGCTATACTAAAGCTACATCATTTTAACTACTTGAATTTTCTTCATTAGGAAAGATGAGCCTGATGTGGGCAAAATTTCAAATGAGCTGGACAGCGCTGTGAAGGATCTGCAAGCAGCCCCCAGATCCTGAGATGGTAGGCAGAATGCAGGGTAAGATGTATGGAGATACGAACCCACTCTCATCCCACTTCCATCCCCAGAAACTTGACTGCATGAAGTACTTTGGGGGCTGGGTAACAAGGGCCAGAAAGACAGCTGGGAAGAAGAATTGATATCAAACTTCTTTTTAAGCACTGAGCCTCTAAATATCTAGCTGGAAGCATTTTTTAAGTATCTCTTGCTGGTATTGTGGCATCAGGCATCAGAACAGAGGAAAACATTCCCTGTCACAGTACATCCAACCTGGGAGGGTTCAAGTGTAGTGTCCGGAAATCAGGGGAAAGGAAAGTTCTGCCCACTGGAAGGCAACCGCAGTGGGGCCACTGCTGGTTGACAGGGACTGTTTCCACAATCTGAATGAGTCTATTCTCAGAAACTCCAGGAAAGTATAAAGGGCTTCTGTGTCTAAGTGCCATTGGTGCTCCTTTTCTTCTGGTGACTTGGCAAAAAGCAAAACAATTCATTCTGCATTCTTGGTTTTAATACACCTTCACTGTTTGAATCTGTTGATGTCACTTGCTTTTCCCATTTTAGGCACTCAAAACCAAGAAGGGGTTGAAAGGTGAGTGGAGAGACAGAACATCACCCTTACACCCAAAATAATTCCCCCACCTTGCGTCCAGAAATAACCTAGACATGTCTGTATCTAAATGTTCTCCATGTGAGCTTGTTGATTTCCCTGTAATTCCACAGGCAGTTTTGGTCTTTCTAGGGGGACTCCCTGGAAGCCACCACTGCCCCACTGGCCTGCAGAGTAATTCAGAAACTAGGGATGGGGCTTGGGGAAAAGTCCTTCTCCTTGGGCTCTGTATCCAGAAGTGTACAGGTGGGATCAAGGGCAGTTAAGACACTTAGGCTGCATGCAGGAACTAATGCTGTATGAGTGTTGGGTTCCCCCACAGGCCCCCATTGGAGATGGCCAAGGAGGCATGCCTCCAGACCAGTTCGGGGGGTCTCAGATGGAAGGGTACAAGGAGGCTCTTGGTATGAAAGGTGCTTGTAAGTGCCTGGAAATCTCTCACTTTTCCGCAAGAAGCACATTGCGGCTTTGTTCAGAGTCTGGAATACTGGCTTGTTGGCCTGCATCTCTCGTAGAACATAGGTTCTACTAAAAATCTTCACCATCATCCTTTGAGAAAGTTATTTCAATTTCTACCCTCAGTTCTTTCATCAAGGCATTGTGACTCGTCAGAGAATTAGCAGACATCTCATGGCCAATGAAGAAAGAGCTAGGCTAAGCCCAACATCTGAGAGCTCTGTGGTCTTGGGGTGAAGCCTCAAAACATGAGGCTTACTAGGACATTTTTCTTTCCTCCTGAAGTCATGACAGCTCCTTTTCTGTTCCAGGCTCCATTGATGATGTCCTTGGTGACCTCCTGGGGGATGAGAGTAAGTACCGCTTCTCCAGAGCCCCCTGATTTAGGCTTGTTCTCTTTTTCTCAATTAAGATAGAAGTCACATAAAATTTGCTCTTTTAAAGTATGCAGTTTGTTGGGGTGTTTTTTTTTTATTTAAGTATCATTGACAGACACTCTTATGAAGGTTTCACAAGAAAAACAATGTGGTTATTACATTCACCCTTATTATCGAGTCCCCCCCCATCCCCCTGCCACAGAGTCCCTATTTGTCTTCTTTGAGCTACACTGTCTTCCCCTTGACCCCACACACACCATGTGCACCAATCATGATACCCCTCAATCCCCTTCTCCCTCCCGCCCTGCATGCCCTTCCCCACCCCTCCCCTTTGGTAACCACTAGTCCCTTCTTGGCGTCTGTGAGTCTGGTGCTGTTTTGTTCCTTTGGTTTTGCTTAATTGTTATACTCCACAAATGAGTGAAATCATTTGGTATTTGTCTTTCTCTGCCTGACTTATTTCACTGAGCATAATATCCTCCAGCTCCATCCATGTTGTTGCAAATGGTAGGATTTGTTTCTTATGGATGAATAATATTCCATTGCGTATACGTACCACATCTTCTTTATCCATTCATCTACTGATGGACACTTAGGTTGCTTCCATATCCTGGCTGTTGTAAATAGTGCTGTGATAAATATAGGGGTGCATATATCTTGAATCTGAGAAGTTGTTTTCTTTGGGTAAATTCCTAGGAGTGGAGTTCTCAGGTCAAATGGTATTTCTATTTTTAGTTTTTTGAGGAACCTCCAGATTGCTTTCCACAGTGGTTGAACTAGTTTACATTCCCATGAGCAGTATAGGAGGGTTTCCCTTTCTCTGCATCCTCACCAGCATTTGTTGTTCCTGATCTTTTGTATGTTGGCCATCCTAATTGGTGTGAGGTGACATCTCATTGTGGTTTTAAATTTGCATTTCCCTGATGATTAGCGATGTGGAGCATCTTTTCATGTGTCTGTTGGCCATCTGAATTTCTTTCTTTTTTTTTAAAATAATTTGTGCCATTAATCTACAGTTACATGTGCAATATTATGGTTATTAAACTACCCCCTTCATCAGGCCCCCCCCACCAACCCCATTACAGTCACTGTCCATCAGCATAGTGAGATGCTATAGAATCACTACTTGTCTTCTCTGAGTTGTACAGCCCTCCCTGTGCCCCCCAAACATTACATCGTAATGCCCCTTTTTCCCCCTTGTTCCTCCCTTCCCACCCATTCTCCCCAGTCCTTTTCCCTTTGGTAACTATTAGTCCATTCTTGGGTTCTGTGAGTCTGCTGTTGTTTTGTTCTTTCAGTTTTTTTTTCTTTGTTCTAATCCTCCACATATGAGTGAAATCATTTGATACCTGCCTTTTTCGGCTTGGCTTATTTCACTGAGCATAATACTCTCTAGCTCCATCCATGTTGTTGCAAATTGTAGGATTTGTTTTCTTATGGCTGAATAATATTCCATTGTGTATATATACCTCATCTTCTTTATCCATTCATCTACTGATGGACACTTAGGTTGCTTCCATTTCTTGGCTATTGTAAATAGTGCTGCGATAAACATAGGGGTGCATCTGTCTTTTTCAAACTGGGCTGCTGCATTCTTAGGGTAAATTCCTGGGAGTGGGATTCCTGGGTCAAATGGTATTTTTATTTTGAGTTTTTTGAGGAACCTCCATACTGCTTTCCACAATGGTTGAACTAATTTGCATTCCCATCAGCAGTGTAGGAGGGTTCACCTTTCTCCACATCCTCGCCAACATTTGTTGTTGTTTGTGTTTTGGATGTTGGCCATCCTCACTGGTGTGAGGTGATATCTCATTGTGGTTTTAATTTACATTTCTCTGATGATTAGCGATGTGGAGCATCTTTTCATGTGCCTGTTGGCCATCTGAATTTCTTCTTTGGAGAAGTGTCTGTTCATATCCTCCGCCCATTTTTCATTTGGGTTACTTGCTTTTTGGGTGTTGAGGCGTGTAAGTTCTTTATATATTTTGGATGTTAACCCCCTGTTGGATATGTCATTTACAAATATATTCTCCCAGTTTGTTTGGTTTTTAGTATATTCACTAAGTTGTTCAACCTTTGCCAAAATCTAATTCCAGAACATTTTCATCACAAAGAAACCACACCCACTAACAGCACCTGTCACTCTCCCCTCTCCCACCCCAAGACAGCCACGTATTTACTTATTTTCTCCTTGGATTTGCCTCTTCTAGACGCTCTGTATAAAATGGAATCGTGGTATGTGGCTTCCTACCACAGCATTTTCCAGGTCTGGCTGCACTGTCATCCCTTTCTGCATTACTTTCCACAGCCGGACTGATTCCAGTGTCTGCATGGACCACATTTTGTTCATTCATCAGCTGATGGATATTTGGGTGGTTTCCACATTCCAGCTAGGCTATTGTGAATGATGCTGTTATGAGCATTCATGTACATGTTTTTGTGTGGATATATGTTTTCAGTTCTTCTGGGTGTAAACTGAGGAGTAGAATTACTTACTGCGCTGTATGGTAACTCCGTTTACCTTTTTGAGGAACTGCCAAATTATTTTCCTCAGTGGCAGCACCGTTACATTTGCACCGTCAGTATAAGAAGGTTCCAGTTTCTCTACATCCTTGCATGTACTTGTTTTATTTTTTTAAAAATTGAAATAGATTTAGCATCTTACTACGCTATGGACAGTGATTACTATGGGGTGGGGTGGGGGACTTAATAATGTGGGTGAATGTTGAAACCACAGTGTTGCTCAAGTGAAACCTTCGTAAGACTATATCGGTGCTCGCTTCGGCAGCACATACACTAAAATTGGAACAATACAGAGAAGATTAGCATGGCCCCTGCACAAGGATGACACACAAATTCATGAAACGTTCCATATTTTTTAATTTTTGATAGTTTCTCATAATAATAATAAAACATATCTAAAAAAAAGATTGTATATTGATACCTTAATTTAAAAAGTTGAAATAGGGTCGATATACAATGTTATATTTGTTTCAGACAATATGGTGTTTCAACAATTATATGCATTGCAAAATGCTCACCACAGTTTAGTTACCATCTGTCATCATACAAAGTTATTACAGTATTATTGACTATATTTCCTATGCTGTATTTTCACCCTTATGATTAATTTATTTTATAATTTGTATCTTTTTGTCCCAACCACCTATACCTCCATACCTGCCCATGGCAGCTACCAGTCAGATCTCTGTGTTTATGAGTCTATTTATGTTTTGTTTGTCTGTAGACTTTAAAACACAAAACATATAAATGAAATCACATGTTTTTTTTCTTTCTCTGTGTGGCTTATTTCCCTTAGCATGGTCCCCTAGGTCCATCCCTGTTGTTGCAAAGGTCAGGATTTCATTCTTTTTTATGGCTTCTTTTTTTATTGCAGCCATCCTAGTAGGTATAAAGTTGCATCTTGTGCGTTCAATGTATGCGTTCAATGTACTTTCTCTAATGACTAGTGATTTTGAGCATATTTTCATATGTTTTGGGCCGTTTATGTATCTTCTTTGGAGACAGATCACTGCCCGTTTTCAAACTGGGTTATTTGTCTCTTTGCTTGTTGAGTTGTAGAGTTTCGTCTAGATGATGGGTACTAGTCCCTTATCCTGTGTGTCCACGACTGCTGTACTGAGGAGCAGGGCTTCAGGGTCTGGGAAAGCTCCGGGGAGAGCAAGGCTGAGGTTCCCCCAACCTGGCCCAGAAGAACCCAGGAAACAAAAGCCCATATATTGCAACTGACAACTGTGGGTGGGGGAGGTGCGTTGTTCTTTCTGCAGTTCCATGGGGTCGATGGGTGGGCTACAGGTCTTCATTTGGCACCAGTTGACATTTAGGGTTGACTTCCTACTTGGAAATACACCGCCCCCTCCCCTGTTCAGGTTTTTCAAAAGATCACGTAAGGACCTTCCATGCAGCTAGTTTCCTTCCTCCAAACAGGCCCTTTCAGCAGAAAGGTCTGGAGACAGCCTGGTGGAGAACATGCAGTCCTTTCCATCTTGACTCCAGTTCTCTGTAGCTGAGTGGCATCTCTTCTGTTTTCTTCCAGTGACACTACCTGAGAAGCCTGTTAAACTAACTTCACATGCCAGAGATGCCACGGGTGTAGCTCAGGTGCCTCCTTCTTCAAGGGCTAGAACAAAGTAAGCACGGACCGGCTTGGGTAGCCATGACCCATTTTAGTCCACAGGTTCTTGCCTCGCCACCCACCACTGTCCACTTACTATGTGCCCCACCTTAATGGCCTTCTTCCCTCTGCTCCTGGTCAGTGAGGGAGCCTGGCGGGTACAAAGACAACTGAACTGGAGGACAGAAATCCTGGCTGCTAGTCCTACATTTGTGACTTACTCTGTGACCTTGGGCAATTTCTGAACCTCTCTGAACCTCAATTTTCTTATCCTCAGAAGAAGAGGATTGGCTTAGACTGGTGATTTTCAGATTGTGTTTGTTCTTCTAAAGTTCTCCTGGCAGTTGAGAAGTAGTGTGAGCGCTCTGGCCTCCACATTCATTTTAGCTCAGGCAGTTCAGTTTTTCTCTCTTACCCATTGTTCTTAACAGTTTATTTTATTTTTTGCTATTATTAATATGCAATTACATGAGCAACATTATGGTTACTAGCCTCCCCCCATTATAAAATCCCCACCACATACCCCATTGCAGTCACTGTCCATCAGCATAGTAGGATGTTATAGAATCACTACTTGTCTCCTCTCTGTTATACTGCCTTCCCCGTATCCCCCCACCCCACTCCCACCTCCGCTACATTATGTGTGCTAATTGTAATGCCCCTTTTTCCCCCCCTTGTCCCTCCCTTCCCACCCATCTTCCCCAGTCCCTTTCCCTTTGGTAACTGTTAGTCCATTCTTGGGTTCTGTGAGTCTGCTGCTGTTTTGTTCCTTCAGTTTTTGCTTTGTTCTTATACTCCACAGATGAGTGAAATCATTTGATACTTGTCTTTCTCCGCCTGGCTTATTTCACTGAGCATAATACCCTCTAGCTCCATCCATGTTGTTGCAAATGGTAGGATTTGTTTTCTTCTTATGGCTGAATAATATTCCATTGTGTATATGTACCACATCTTCTTTATCCATTCGTCTACTGATGGACACTTAGGTTGCTTCCATTTCTTGGCTATTGTAAATAGTGCTGCAATAAACATAGGGGTGCATATGTCTTTTCAAACTGGGCTGCTGCATTTTTAGGGTAAATTCCTAGGAGTGGAATTCCTGGGTCAAATGGTATTTCTATTTTGAGTTTTTTGAGGAACCTCCATACTGCTTTCCACAATGGTTGAACTAATTTGCATTCCCATCAGCAGTGTAGGAGGGTTCCCCTTTCTCCACATCCTCACCAACATTTGTTGTTTGTCTTTTGGATGGCGGCCATCCTAACTGGTGTGAGGTGATATCTCATTGTGCTTTTAATTTGCATTTCTCTGATGACCAGTGATGTGGAGCATCTTTTCATGTGCCTATTGGCCATCTGAATTTCTTCTTTGGAGATTAACAGTTTATTTTTAAAGGGCTCTGCTGCTTTAAAAATAAGTTGGAAATCTCTGCATAGGTAGCCTGTGACATTCCTTTTAGCAGCTCTGTTCTCCAGAGAAGAGTTTCTCTCCAGATCGACTTGAACTGTCTGAGACACTCTTTCTTAGAATTATCTGGTGCCCTGGGCCCGCGCGTGGGTGCTGACTCCACACCTTCACAGGTCCCTCCTGAAAGATGACGCCTTGAGCACCATGGCAGGCCCGGAAGGAGCTGATGCTGAGGTGAGGCTAGGCTGTTCCATGTGCCCCATCCTCTCAGCTCATCCCCAGAGACAGTGCAGTGTGTGTGGTGGCTGAGAGGCTGCTCACAGATGGTTTAGAAGACCCTGAAAAGCCAGTTTGTTCATAAATAAATCAGTACCAAGGGCTGCCAAGTGGACCCAAAGAAACTTCTTTTCATTCCTACCAGTGATCTAACTAAGTTGCTAGAAAGCCCCTAACAGCTGTTGGGGGTCTTGGACGTCGCCCCGTCTAGCGCTGCTTCCCATGGTAGGCCCCTAGTTGTCCAGGTATGTGCATGGCAAGCAGCACCTTTGAGTCCTTCCTATGGTGGAAGTGGTCTTTCCAGTTGGCAGAGGCAGAAAGTGGCAGCACTTCCTGAGTCTCCCCACTGGGCAGGTTTGACTTAAGACAATAGCCAAGCCCAGTGAGAGCAGGACCCTCCTACTTAGGCTCCGGTGGCTGAGCTCTGCTCCTCCTGAGCTGTGTGCCCTGACAGAAGCAAATTACCAAGGGCTGGAGTCCTGAGCTTTATTGGGTCTTGACTAACAAACGTCCTTGCCCTCCTGTGGACTTAGGTTTCTGACATCTCCACCGCAGACCCGCAGGCTTTGCTCCAAGCTATGAAGGTAATGGAACAGCCACATAGTTCTGGGAACCAGGGGGAGCTGTGGGCGCAGGATGTTTGTGCCAAGCGTTTATCCTCCCTCTGATTTCTCCCTTTTCAATTTGTTTCTGAACCCTTCCTAGCACAAGAATGGAGCCCATCCATGAGCTATTGCTCTCTTGCCCCTCTGAGTATAAGTCAGTTTTCCTGGTCTATAAAGATTCGCCCACCCAGGGACATAGCCATGCCATAGTCCTCTGGTGAGATAGGGCCCGCACCCTCCGTCACCACCACCGAGAAGCCAAAAGTGGAGACTGTCTCCTCTAAAGCTTGTTCTTAACCCTTCTCCCCATTTCTCTCCACATCCCCTGCCATCCCCTTCAGTACAACTGCCCTCTTAACCAATCAAGCCCAAATCCTTGCCATGGAATTCTAAGACATAACTTCTGGACAGTGTATAAGAGCACAGTGCGGCAGGCCTCTGGTGGCCTGGCCGGGTCTAGAACATTAGGTGGCCCTGTGTTCTCCCCGCTTCATCCAGCAGCACCTTGGCCTCCCATCCCTCCACCTCACCCAGGGTCCCTGAGCGCTTGCTTTCCACCCTGAGGGAAGGGGCATCTGTTCCTTCTCGACTCCAGGTTCAGCTTCCTTAACCTCCCCTTGAAACTGCTCTTCCGCCAGGCCAGCCAGCTGGCAGCCCTGGACATGACCCTTGAGTCCTGTGACTCAGCTGCCCGTGGAGACTTTGAGTCTTTTGTTCTAGAACCATGAGCTGAGCCCTCACTCCCCACCGCTTACCTTTGGTTCCATTTTCTTTCCCAACTCACATTGTCTCTGAAGAGTTTCCTCATTTCCCTTTGTCCCCTCACTGTCCCGCCACTGGGGTGCCGACTGCCCTCCTGAGAGAGTCCTCCCCTTCTCACAGTCATCATTCAGCGAGTCTGTGCTGAGAGCCCAGCCCGCCTGCCCGGCTGGTTCTTCTGGGCGGTTTTACTGCCATCTCCACGGAACAGCCACAGACCAAACAGCATCCTCGGCACACCTCTGCCTCTGAGTGCAGTTTGCCACCCAAGTCAGGGTCCAGGAGCCAAGTTGCTCTGACTGTGGAAAGGGGTGTCTTTTGCCTCGGGCCCTTTATCGCTGCCTAGCGGCGGTCCCTCTGGAAATCTTAAATCCCAGGGTGCTGCTATTTGGTTTCTACTGCAAACCGCGCTTCCACATTTGCTAAGACTCAGTGGAAAGCTGCTGAAGGCAGGTCATAGTCTGCACATGGTTCTGGCTTCACGACAGCAATACTAGTAAGACCCAGTAGAGGCACTAATCCAACACCCCTGGCCTTACCTGAGACAGAACATGTGAGACTTTGTGCTCCAGCCCTGTCTCTGTCCTTGCTCTGTAACCCTGTCAGGGTCAGTTCCCCAACCCAAATCCCCATTGGTCCTCCTAGAAAATGGAGGCAGCGTTACTGCCAGGCTGCTTGGAGCACGAGGGTATTTAACAGCTGCCAGCTAAGCACCTGTGGGGTCTCCTCCATCCTTCCTACTTTTCCAGGATCTAGATGAGATGGATGCCGATCTCTTAGGTCTGAAGAAGTCTAATCTAGCCTCTAGCAAAAGAGTTGCAAAGGATTCTGGGAAAGAAGACTTCCCTAGTAATCCGAAACCTGCCAGCATGTTAATAGCCGATGAGAAAGGTGAGTGGGAGATACCTCCTCAAATCTTAGGACACTTTGGGGACATGGAAGATGCTCAGAGGAAGCTCTCTTGTCCTGTGGGTTTTCTCTGCCTTGTTCAAAGGCTAGGAGCTAACTGAGTGTTTTAGTGTGTATGGTGGGGATAGGGCCAGGCTGAGCTTCCTCCCTTCATAGGGCTGTTCTAGTCCCTCTAAGTCCAACATGGCCACTCCTGGAGAAGCCATGGTAGAATTTTATGGTAGCCTGTGCATCTCCCAAATGCATGACTCTTTGGGGTGACTTGTGTCTTGGGGGCAGAAGGTAGCCTCCAGCCCATGTTTCCCTGCCAGAGCCTGAGTGAGAACTGGGGAGCTGTAGACTCAGCCTCTGGCCTTCTCCACAGCCACGAGCCCTCCACCCCCCAGGAAGAACTGCATGCCATCCCAGTGGTCCCAATTATGGTGTGGCAGAATCTTGGCCAGGAGAGCCCAGGCCCAACCTTGCCTTCTGTTTGCTTCTTACAGGGAACACTGTTCCCACCAAGAAGGCACCTCCTTCTCCCAGCAGCTTTGGGCATCAGTTAAGGAAATTTTCCTGTGAAGGTACCACAGGCCCCCAAGTCACAACTCTGGGGCACTGCAGCTCTGAGAGTGGAGCACCCTGGGGGTCAGATGAGAAGCAGACATCTGTGCCGCTGATGAAATCCCTCCTCATGAAGTCAGGGAGGGCCCAGATGTTTGGATAACTTATTTGCAAGGACTTTGAGGCCGTCCATACATACATCAGACTGAAGATGTTATAAAGCACAGGAACAATTCCCTTTCTATTCATGAATGCACGAATGTTTTACTTCTCTTCTGATGCCGTGGGAACATTTTCAGAAGGCTGTGCAGACAGCAGGATCTGGGAGCCCACGGGCAAGCCAGGGCAGTTCTCCAGCAAGAGAGCCCCAGGCTGCTCTCCTGCTCCCTGTCCCCTTGCTGAGCCTAGTCTGTGTCGCTTGTGTCAGAGCCCCCCGCTTACACAGGCCCCGCCCTCAGGTGCTGAGAGGCTTGTGTATATATTAGAGCAGCTAGAAATCTCCACTCAAGTGAAAACTCCCCCAGCATAGCACAGGGCTTGTTTCCCTGAACAAAGTGTGCGGTCTGACCTATACTTTCCCTTCTGATCATGAGGTTTGGAAGACCTATTGGCAGGACTTCTCTCCGATGAAGAGGAAGGAATCGCCAAGAAGCCACTCAGGACAGAGAGTAAAACAGCTTTGGAAGAGAGCCCAGCCCCAGTCAGAGATCAAGGTAGGGGTGGTGGGCTTGTTAAGTCATCCTGGGACAGATGCAGTTGGCAGCAAGCTTGCTGAACTTGGAGTGAAGAACCAGAGACCCCCCAGGCAGGGACCACAGAGATTATCAGAGCAGAGAAGTGGGATTTGTGAGGCTGGGAGTGGGTGGGAGAAGCAGTTGCTGTGCGGACCAGACATGTGCCCTGCGCAGAGATCAGTCCTGCAGAGAGACGCCCCCTCAACCCATGCAGATATCATAGTTGAGGTCAAGAAGGCCATGGGCATTGTGCCACATTCTGTCTTTTAGGTCCTTCTATTCCTCTAACTCCTGGGAACACCCCGGTCCGAAAGAAAGAAGAATTTCTATTTGACGAAGGGGATGACATCATGGCCACCCTGGGGTTTGGTGACAGCCCCAAAGCAGAGAGGAGGCAAACGGGGGACCAGTAAGGGTCTTTGTGAGCAGAGTCCCTGCCAGGCTGCTGCCTCAGATCCATGGAAAAGCTAGAGGGTGGGGAGAATGTGGGCCCCCCCTGGGAGCCCCTTGTATTCACACGTACCTGCCCTGTGGCCTGTCCTGCAGGGAAGGGCCCCGCCCTGCTCGCTCCAAGCTGGATGAGCTGCTGGGTCGGGGCACTGCCTCCAAACTCCTGGCCCGCCCGGGCACCGGGGAGCACAGGGAGTTCCAGCTGGACAGGAAGTACTGGCAGCTGCAGGGTGAGGGAGCTGGCGGGGCAGGGGGAGGTGTTGTGGACCTCCAGACCCACAACAAGAAATGAGCTCTACAGTATGACACACACCCATTGTTACACGTTTATAACAGACATAAGTGTCATGAATAATAATTGCCACTTTCAGTACTCTCCTATTTTTTATTTATATGCTTTTTGACTTATAAATACATTGGTTGTGACTCATTAAATTGGTTTCTCAACCTGATAACAGGTAGCAGCAGCTCACGGTTTGAGAAACACTGCTATGGAACAGTGTTCCTTAAAGCATCTGTTTACAATCGTTTTGTGACACACACAGCTCACTGGGCCTTACCTAAAGGATGTCTGGGTGGGGCTGGGCCCCATAGTGCATTTTTTACAGCTCCCAGATGATGTTCTGTTCTGGAGTCTGAGTCATAGAGCTGACACCCAGCCCCTCAGCCCTGCTTCCTCCAGAGCAATTGACTGATGTATCTTACATGTCAAGCTGCCAGTTCAGCTTTTTAAAAACAGAATCCTGCAGCCACAAAAGAGTTTGACTACTCCTGTTCTGGATAACAGACTCCTTACTTCACAGACAAAGAAGACACATGGGGTGATGAGGACTTCACCTTTGGGGCCTACCAGCCCACCGTGGGCTCCTCCAAGGGCCAGCAGTCCCGCCAGCAGTCGGCCAGGTAAACAGCACCTGTCGGGAGCTTGACCTAGAGACAGGCTGCCCACTGAGAAAGCCCCAGCCTCCCACCGTGCTGCCGTCTTATTTGGGAGCTATGGTGTGCAAGGCAGGTTCCACGGCCAGAAGGTGAGGGATGTTGCCCAGTCGCACCAGTCCAGGCCGGGTAGTGGAGATGGCTCCCAGCAGGAGCCTGACCAGGTGCTGCTCCCAGCCTCTTTCGAAGGAAAGCCTCAAGGAGCAGAAGGCTGGCTCCACCCGAAGCCTCTTTACACCATAAACAATGAAACCTCCAGTCCTAGGGGAACTGGAGCGTTAAGCTCTGTCGGCTTCTCAAACCCTGCTCCCTAGGAGCACGGCCCTGAGGTCTGCCATGACGATCCTGACAGGGCTGTCATCCGGCTTTGCAACAGAACATTAAGCTAGTGGCAGAATGTTCTCAATGTGGAGTTTTTCTCACAGTACATATTTTAAACTTTATATTTTGAAATAATTTCAGACTGACAGAAAAGTTATAAGAACAATACAAAGAACTCTTTTCTACTCTGCCCAGACTTGGTGGTTGTTAACACATTGGTTTCATCAGCCTCCCTTTCTATCTAAATGACGCCGTGTACACGTTGACATTTTTTCCCAATCCCAGTGTATTCTTAAACTTGGGGCGTGCTGCCATTGGCCAGTAACGCATGCAGGAGATGGCCAAGTACACAAACTAATAACAAAATGACTATTGATAGAAAACCCAAAACCACTTAATAACTGATGTTTCTCTGATGTATATGCCTGTGGTTGTAATTCTGTTCAATATGGATGGAATTGTCCCCAGTTCATGGGATGGAATTCAAAGTGCCTCTGCTGCACAGCTGGTACAGGCAATGTGCTTGCTGGGCCTCAGGCTGGCCATGCAGAGCCCTGGGCATCACAGTCCCCTTGGTGTGGGCCTCACAGTCACCCCCAACTGTGGAGGGAAAGGCCAGTCAGGGACTGTGGGTGGGCTGCTTGCCCTGCCTCAGACCTCGCCTCTCTGTCTTAAAGGAGGTTCTTAGCAGAAGGTGGCACCAACCCCAAGGCAGAACCGGAATCCAAACAGAGCAGTCCAGCAGCACCCAGCCCCACCCACCCCAGGAGGGGAGGAGCTGACTGGTTGGGCCTCAAGGACAACTCGGACCCATTCCCTACCTCTCCCACCAGAGAGGCTCAAAGGAGAGGCTCCTCTCTCTCCACACCCTCGCTACCTGCTCCGGAAAGCCAACAATCTGCTCCAGGCCAGCAGGCTGCCCCAGCTAGGCTGCCTTTAGCAGCAAAGCCACCAACCGAGGGTGCAAGTTCCCCTGCCAAAGCCAGCCAGGCTTCCCAGCTGGGAGCAGCTGAGGAAAAAGAGGAGGAGGATTGGCTGAGCCATGCCTTAGCTCGAAAGAAGTCCCAAGGTCTAGCCCGAGAGGAGCGCACCAAGGCCTCTGAGGGCCAGAACTCTGTGCGGGCAGCAGGCCAGCCCCCTTCCGACAGGTATGGGCTTGGGCTGCTGTCTGGCGGAAGGAGGTTTGGGCAGGGCCAAGGGGAGGGGGGCCGGCCTTGCCCATCTTGTGGTAGGAGCACCGGCAGGGAGCTTCCTCTTAGCTGCATTTTCTCCCCCTTTGGGCACTGCGGAGAGAGCCTCTGGCTCCCCACCTTTACACAGGTGCGGCCACGAGGGGCCAGGGGGCTGTTGGCACTCATTCCCTGGCTACCATGGGGACAGGCGCTGACTCGGTCAGGCAGGGGACAGAGGGTGCTCTAATGTGACAAACGCACAGGCATCCTCATGCCTCCAAGCAGAGGCTCTGCCCATGGTGCCCTTGGCAAAAAAAAAAAAAAAAAAACAGCCTGCAAACTGTGCTCATGCTGGGTGCACTGCAGTGAATGGCATGTGTGTGGGTTGAGGTTTGCTGGTGCTCTTTGTGTTAGAGAAGACACAGTGGCTAAGTGGCCATTCCTGGGGGATGCCACAGAATGGCAGTCCTGTGTGGCTGCGCACTGAGTGACCTCCCGGGGCAGGGAGGCAAATGGCTGCAAGGCTGGATGGGTTGGAGGCATCGGCAAAGTGCTGGGCAGCCAGAGCGGAGGGGAGGGGAGGGGAGGAACTGTGGGACAGGCCAGGGTGAATGGGGGAGGCAGCTTTGACCTCGACCTGAAACCAGGGGAAAGCTTTCTTGCCAGCCCTGAGAGCGATAGATGGGGGTGGGGATAACAGGAGAAGAGAGGAGCCCAAAGGCAGCCGGACCTGGGACGGAGGGAGCAGGGCCTCAATCTAAAGCTCAGCAAAGCTGAATCCAGCACAAGGCCTTGAACCTGAGTTTGAACTTAATTCTGGTGTCTATGACATGTCATTGTCCTTCCTCAGGCTATCGTCAGATGGTCAGTGTCCATTCACTGTGCCCCAGTGGGCATTGGGGCCAGAGAGGGCACTGGAAGGCAGGGGCTTAGACTCCCAAGGTGAGATGGTGGGGCAGGAGGAGGAAGGCAACACAGCTGCACATCCTCAGCCAGCCTAGCCTGGACCTTCTGCCACCTTTGCTCTAATATTTACTTCCTCAGCCAGCCTGTTGCCAGCACTCAAGGATTCGAGCAAGCAGCTGCCCGAGGGACCTCAGGAACAGCCACACAAAAGCCGTCCACCAGGCTTGCCACCTTGGGGTATGTCTGCAGCCAGGACTGAGGGTGGGCAAGAGGCCAGGTGAGGCTGGCCTGGGCCTCCTCCTTTGGAGATAACAGATGACCATGCTGGGCTCCGACTTGGTCACTGTGGTGTATGGTATTCAGTATCTTGTATCAGGACTGTTGATGAAGGGGACCTGAGGCAGGTCCCCGTCTCCTTTATATCACAGAGACCTCACTCCTGGTGAGCTCCCACCAGCCTCTGGGCTTTCCAGTCAATGATCTGAACCTGATGTCTTCTTTTATTGCCCGCGCCAACCCTCCCCTTTTCTCCTGCATCCTGTGCAGAAAGCTGTCGTTCCTCTTGCCACCCTCCCCATCTCTGTCCTCAGGTCCTCCGTGACTTGGAACCAGGACGCCCTGGCCCTCCATGCAGGTGACCCAAAGAAGGGAACAGCCCCTGGAGACCTCTCTGGCATTGGTTTGTTTTCTGCTTTGTTTGGGGGTTGAACTCGGGTAAGGAAGAGGCACTTTGCGCCTCCTTCAGGGCTCCTGAAGACAAGTGAAGCTGGGCTCTCTTAACACACATGAGCCCCCTCAGTCCCCTGGACCTTCCACTCATTTCTTGCTGTTGATTTTCAGAGCCTGCAGTTTGTCGCCTAAGCTCCCAGGAACCCATAGGACTTTCTGTTCCTGTCCAGGTAGGAGGGCTGTGCAAACAGGTGTAGGTCTTGTGCCCGTGGAGCAGTTCTCCAGTGATCAGAGGCAACAGTGAGAGGTTTGACCTGACAGCCTGACGGGAGGAGCATGTCATGGTGTCAGAGAGCTCACCCCACCCAGCGCTCTGCTAACTGAGCCTTGCCACTCTGGGGCAGAGTTGGGTGCTAACATGCTGGCACCCAAGGGAATTGGAGGTGGCACCCAGGCAGGCTGGGAGTGCTCTGTCAGAAGACAGGGCTGTGGCCGTCCTGCTGTTCCATCCAGAAAGCCTCCTACATCCTTGCCTACCTCCCTCTGTTTCCCAGGTGTGGCAGTCACCTCTGACCCGTGAGCCTGAGGAGGCCTAGCCCCCAGGAGCATAACCCAGAAGTGCCTTTGGAGATCATAGGCAGTGGGTAGTGGGCAGCCTGCAGGAACCAGAGTTAGTACTGGGACTTGAGGCCTGACGGAAAGGACCAGTGTCATAAGGGGGATGTTGTCCTGAGGCAGGAAGGGAGACACCTTCTCCCACCAGACCCAAGAGGGGAGATACAGGGACTGCATGACTCCCAGGCCTCATCCTTGGCCCTTTGGTGTCACATCCTTGCCTCTGTCTACAGCCACCGATTAAGCGCAGGCCTGGGAGGTCCAGTGAACTGAGGGCCAGAGGTAGCTGGGCTCAGCTGAGCCCCGTCCCCTTCCTAACCTGGACCATCCCTCGCCGTCTCCTGCAGCCCCTGCTCCCAGAGTCCCTGGCGCGGAGCCTGCTGCCAAGCACAGAATACCAGAGGCAGCTCCTGGCTGCACAGGCACAGCTTCAGAGTGGCACTGCCGAACTCCAGGCTGACCTGCAAAGTCAGGCCCGGCTGGCAGAGCTGCAGGCCCAGGTGAGGGGCAGCTGGCTGTAGGGCAGGGCTGTGAGGGAGGGTGTCACGCTGAGGGCTGGAAGGCTTCCCAGGTAGCCTGAGGGAGCCTGCCTGCCCTCCCTCCACGCCATCCCTCCTGCTGCCTCCCAGGTGCAGAAGCTGGAGCTGGAGCGGACGCAGCACCAGCTGTTGCTGGAGAGCTTGCAGCAGCGACATGAGGCCCATCTGGAGCTCATTGAGAGCACCCACCGGTAGCCCCACTTCTCCTACCTGGCCTTCCTCAGGTTGTGGCCACCCTCACCTTCCAAGCCCCACGGCTGGGTGTTCTGTTGGCAGAAGCCGAGTGAAGGTGCTCGAGACCTCATACTTGCAACGGGAAGAGCGGCTGCGGAGAGAGAATGAGGAGCTGTCCGCCCGGTACTTGTTGCACTGCCAGGAAGCCGAGGAGGCCCGTGCCGCGCTCACAGCCCAGTACCAGCGGCGCTTGGCGGCTGCCGCACAGGAGAAGGACCAGGAGATGGAACGGCTCCGGGAACTGCAGCGGTGAGGGCGAGGCCCAGGGCAAGCAGGCCACCGAGCGACCTAGGTTCGAGGATGGCCAGAGAAAGCCAATTCCCATGAGACCCCCAGCTGTGGCTCAGCAGCCGAGACTTGACCCCTTGCCTTTTGAGTGAGGACCAAGGCCTAGCACTCTGACCCTTTGCCCCCAGGAGTCAGGGGTCCATCCCCGCAGGGCCTGAGGGGCCACTGGCCATTCAGGTGGGGCCTGGCAGCCCCAAGCATCCTGAGGGTGTACCTCAACACAGGTTCGTTCACTCACCACTGACCACTCTGGTCTGAGTAGACCGGCCTGGAGGGGTGTGCCGTGCCAGTGTGCCCACCCAGCCGCCTTTCTAGATGATAGCTGAGCTAAGAACAGGGCCAACTGGAGGTCAGTGAGGGCAGAGAGGCCTGTACCCCACTCAGACTGGCCAAATACAAAGCTTGCCAGCACACCTGTCCTCTCTGTTACGTGTCCTGTGCTGAATAACAGAGGCAACTGGCCTTAGAGTGGCTGTGACATTGAGGTACCAGGACAGATAAGGTAGAGGAGCCAGGGAAACTGAGGCAGTGCCCTGCAGAGGCTGAGAAGAGGCTCTGGGAGCTCTGCCTGCCCAGAGGCATGCTTGTCCCACAGGGGGCCACCTTCCCCACCATCCCTCAGGGCCTCCATCCTGGAGATACGCCGGGACCATGAGGAGCAGCTGCAGCACCTGAAGCTGCTGAAGGATCGAGAGATTGACGCAGTCACCAGTGCCACCTCCCACACACGGTATGTGTGCCTTCCAGGCCCTGCCTTCCTGAGGCTGGTGCTGGGTCCCCAGGCCGAGGTAACCCCGTCCTCCCCCAGGTCCCTGAATGGCATCATCGAACAGATGGAGAAATTCTCCGGCAGCCTGCACGAGCTGTCCTCCCGCGTGGAGGCCTCGCACCTCACCACCACCCAGGAGCGGGAGCTAGGCGTCCGGCAGCGGGACGAGCAGCTCCGAGGTAGCACAGCCACATATCCTCCCCCTCACCCATCTCGCCCATCTGCCTCATCTCAGTGGGCAGGTGGGCGGGCAGTGAGCGCCTGTGGGCCGCCCCCAGTGCTGCAGGAGAGGCTGGGCCGGCAGCAGCGGGACATGGAGGACGAGCGCAGCCGGCTGCAGGAGGTCATCGGGAAGATGGAGGCACGCTTGAGCGAGCAGAGCCGGCTACTGGAGCAGGTGTGGCTTGTCCTTCTGCCAGCAGGCCAGCCTCCCCCAGGACACCCCAGGGTGGCAGCCCTGCCCCCACCTCGCTCCTCAGCTCCCTGCCTTTCCTCTGCCCATCAGCTGCACCACCCACTTTCCTCCTGGCACTCAAATCTGTCTTCCGAAGCCTGTGACACTGGGAGAAATGCTCTCACACCCTGAGCTGTAACAGATAAAGACTGTGAACTCCCTGTGTATCATTCATATATGAGAACAAGCTTTATTCTTTAAAAAATAATACCTTTTGTACTAGCTTAAATATGATATATTTCACTGAAAAAATATTAAAATGCAGAAACAGTAAAGAGGAAAATTTTAATTACCTACTGGCCAGAGATAGCCACTGATATCATATGTATCCTGTAGATGTATCAAATGTAGACATACAGGTGACCCTTGAACAACGCAGGTTCGAACTGCGCGGATCCACTTACACATGGATTTTTTTCAATATATACATTTAAAAGGTTTTTGGAGATCTGCAACAATTTGAAAAAATGTTATCTTTTCTCTAGCTTACTTTATTGTAAGACTACAGTATATAATACATACAACATACAAAATATGTGTTAATCCACCGTTCATGTTATCAACATGGTGTCAACAGTAGGCTATTAGTTAAGTTTTGGAGGAGTCAAAAGTTAATGTGGGATTTTCAACTCGACAGTGGGGGTCAGCACCCCAAACCCCTGCACTGTTCAAGGGTCAACTGAAAATGTTTTTATATTGTTAACCATCTTTATTCAGTCCTTCATTCGGTGACTTTATTAAGCCCCTGCCTCGGGCCAGGCATAGTTAAACTTCTAACTTCACACTGTGTGTGTCCCGTATGCCCTGCAGACATGCACCACCCTTGTGCTCGTTGCCTGCCTGCTTGATGGGAGACAAGCAGGCAGAGTGCTGTGGCTGGCGATACAGGGGGCAGGGGTGTTACTGTCCTTTGGCCCACAGTGCCTCTCCGAGGTGGCTCCCAAGCCTTGGTACAGTTGACCCCAGCAGCTAGGCCTGGCAGGCCTCCTCAGGCACTCTAGTTTGCACCTCCCTGTCAAGGAGCATTTGTGGCAGTGGGTTTGCACAGCTCCCCAGGGAGCAGTCAGGCCTGATGGGGGCAGGTGGCATGCTGAGGGGGAGTGTGCCCTCAGCCCTGACTCGGCCCGCAGGAACGCTGGCGGGTGAATGCTGAGCAGGCCAAGGCAGAGTCCACACAGCGTGCACTGGAGGAGCAGAGGAAGGTCATGGTCCAGCAGATCACCATGGAGCGGGAGGAGCTGGAGAGGGCCAAGGTGAGTCCAGCCACTCCATGTTCAGCGGTTGTCCCTGCCATTGCACCCAAGGATGCTCACCCTGTGCCCTCGCACCCTCGCCCCAGAGTGCCTTGCTGGAGGAGCAGAAGTCTGTCATGCACAAGTGCGGGGAGGAGCGGCGGCGGCTAGCAGCCGAGTGGGCCGAGTTCTTCGCACAGCAGAAGCTGAGTAAGGAGCGGGCCGAGCGTGAGGCAGAGCGGGCACTGCAGGTGGACACCCAGCGGGAGGGTGCCCTCGTCAGCCTGGCCAAGGTAGGGCCCAGAGTCTCCCAACAGTGGAAGCCTGGGCAGCCCTGGCCCTTTCCTTCCCTGGTGCTCACTGCTCTCTGCGCCGCTGGGGTGCATCAGCTTAGCAAAGAGCCTAGCCAGAAACGACAATACAGGAACTAGACCGATAATAATCACAAATAACAACTCCCTTTATTGTTGCAGGTGCTTTACACCCATTTTCTCATTCAATCCTCATCACATTCCCATTATCCCAGACTTACATATTCTAGAAATGAGGAAACAGGTTTAGAGAAGTTGAGCCCAGGGGTGAGGGGCAGCATTGAGGCTTGAGGCCAGGTCTCTCTGACTGGTCCTTGGACCCCCTTGGCCCACCATCTCCTCCCAGAGTCGGGGTGGGTCAGAAACAAGGCAGTGTGGACCAGGAGCCTTGAAACCCTGAGCAGAGCCCAGCTCCCGAGAGGAGAACACAGCGGAGGCTTTGCTGTCTGCAGGAGCAGGCAGAGCTAAAGATCAGGGCGAGCGAGCTCCGGGCCAAGGAGGACCAGCTGGCAGCCAAGAGGGAGGCTCTGGAGCGGGAGCGGCAGGAGGTACAGCTGGAGAAGGAGAGGGTTGGTGCTATGGCCCTGCACCTCAGGCTGCACACTGAGGAGGTGGAGAGCATGAGCCAGGTACCAGGCTGACCCCATACCGGGACCAGGTCAGTCTGACCCCAGCCAGCCCACTGAGCCAGTGGCCTCCCGGCAGGTGGCCCCAGCAAAGCATGAGGAGGGGCAGCGGGCGCTGCGCGAGGCCCTGCAGGTGCAGTCGGAGCAACAGGCCCAGCGACAGCTGGTGCAGCAGCGGTGGCTGCAGGAACAGGGGCAGCACGTGCGCCAGGCAAGGCCCCTCCCAACTCTGGCTGCCCCGACCGGTTCCCCCCATCTCCGCCCTCCCAGCTACGTCCTTCTCTCTGGGGCACTGGGACAGGAACATCTAAGTCTGGCCCAGCAGAGGCTGCAGCTGGACCATGTCCAACAGACCCTGCCCTCCGGCCGCGAGGAGCTGCTCCCCAGGGCCCAGGGCCTGGAAGCCTCCTGCCTGAGTGGTAAGTAGCTTTCCCAGAAGGCTGGACATGGGCTCAGCTGGCCCCTGAGCAGGGCGATGCCAGGAACATCCCGCCACTCAAGTTAGGGGGCAGCTGGGGTTAGAGCCGTCTTGCTAGTCAGTCCCTCCTTACACAGTTGTGCATGTTGATTATAGAAAAATAAATAAGTAGAGAGAGACCTATTTTGAAAATATCACTCTCACCCCCACTCTTGTCTACGGAGACCTACCCTTAACATTTTGGTGCATAGCTTTCTACACTGTATGTTTTTAAAAACAAAGTTGATGTATCATACGTTGTTTTGTCCCTTGATTTTTTCATTCAGTAATACACCTGGAGCATGTTTTCATATCAGTAACTAAACATTTAACCATAATTCTTAGCATAATTTCTTACTAAAAGGCTGGTAAGTTCATGTTTTTGCTCATTTCCTATGGAGTGATTTTTTTTTTTTGTCACTAAGCTAAACAGCACCTCAGTGGAAACCTTGTTACATCCATCTCTGCACCTTTGCTGGATTATTTCCCTTGAATTAATCCCTAGAACTGGGTTTGCCAGCTTAGATCCTATGAGTGTGAGCAAAGGCTTTTGTAAGTTGGCGGGTGCCCATTCGGTGCGCTGGCATCCATCCACAGTGGAGAGAAGGCCTGGGAGACAGGCTGAGGCCGGCCTGTCCAACAGCGCTTCTGTCCCTGACTTCCTCCTCCACCTCTTCAGCCACCCTGACTCCTGCTCCTGGCACTCCTGGCTTCAGCCAGTTGCTGGCCAGCCTGGGCTCCTCGCACCTCCACGCCAAGCTGGTGCTGCTGAAATACACAGCTAAGCAGGTGAGTCCAGCCCAGGCCCCCCAACTCCCTGGCCCTGGGGTCCTCTGAGTTCACGTTGCTGACAAGCCGCTCAGGGCAGAGGCAGGAAGGAGTGCATCCTGGCCCCAGGGAGGGCTGAGCCCGCCCCCAAGAGGAGACTAGTGCTGCAGATTGCTCAGTGAGCATCGCAGTCCTGCCTTGTAGGCCAGGGTCTGTGCAACACCATCACAGTTGAACCTCTCAAAGACCCTGTGACAGTAACAACAGCAGTTGGCACTCAGGAGCATTTCCTGCGTGCCAGGCTCTGTGCTAAAGCTGCATGTGCTTAATGAGGCTTTACCTCCCAGGGCCTGAGAAGGCGGGCCGTGGAACTATGCAGCTTACAGACAGGGTTTACTGAGATGGAGTCACAGTGGCCTCACCAGGACTGAGACCTGGCCTGCCTCACCCCAGTGTGCCTGCTCTTCCCATGCCCCAGCTGCATTCCAGAGCCAGGGAGTAAGTGGGGAGAGGTGCAGTTAGCCCCCAAGGCTCCACCTGGCTCTTCGTCCTGCCAGCTGGTGTCCCTGTTGATGGCCCTGGGTACAGGAGGGAGCCAGAGGGTGACTGCTCACCAGCTCTGCCTTTCAGGACCGGGACTTTTTGGAGAACGAACAGTTCTTCCTGGAGACCTTGAAAAAAGCCTCCTACAACATGACATCCCATTCAGCTTGAAGAGCCTGGCTGCCTCCTTGGTGGAGGCCTCAGCTGCCGGACTCTGCTCCGCTGTCCTGCTGCCACTCCAGGGTGCCCAGGGAAAGCTCTGCAAGGCCCAGGGCCTGATTACAGCTCTTCCTGTCAACAGGGTGCAAGCGCCTTCTTTCTGAGCACTCCAAGCCCATGGTGCCCCCATACCTCCAGGGTTTGAGGTGCAAAGGCCTCAGGGGGGCATGATGCCAGGGTGGTCCACCCCGCCACACTGCCTACCACAGCTTTGGTCCTGCTGCCCCACAGACTTCCAGTTCAGACTCAGGTCTGGCTGGGCTGTGTGGACCCCTTCCCCTCTGAGCAGGCAGATGGTTTGGGGATCTTTTCACCCGGGCTTCCTCGGAGGCAGGGGCGTCTTCCTGAGGGATGCCACGAGCAGCCTCCTGTCCTCCCCACCTGAGGCTAAAGAGACAGCGCGGGGCCTGCTCCCAAATGGGGACACAGAGTTGGGCCACACATTTTGAAGGGCCTTCCAGCCTCCTGGCCAAGGGGGTGAGTGTGTTGTGGGGGCAGGGAGGGCGCTGTGCCCAACCAGGTTTTACCTCTAAGTCTTGCGTGCTCTTAGGGCTCAGCCAGCCCCTCACGCTCTCAGGTTGGCCCCCGCAAAGTCCCCACTCGTTCCAGTTCTGAGTAACTGACTAGCCCTGTATGGACACTGGCTTCCAGGGGCAGGAACTGGGGGCTGTGGGTGATGCTGGGCTGTGGGGAGGGACAGGGAGAGAAGACTCTGTGCTGTTCCCCTGCCCTGAAGCCACAGCAGGCGGGGATGACAAGAGAGCAGCACCCCTGCGCTAGGAGGATACAGAGCACCGGGAGACCAGGCTGCTTGCTGCCCCCGGGGCCTCTGCACTTCTCCGCACGTGGGCAGTGGGCCACTGGCCCTGGGGAGGTGCCAAGGGAGGAGTGAGAGTGTTAGTGGTTGTCCCCAGCAGACCCAAGGACAGACGGACTCATCACAGTTACTTCTAAAGCAGTCTCTTTCTGAGAGCAATGTCATCACTTCTGTTGGAGAGGGCAGGCCAGCGGACGACAGTGCTGAGGGGCATGTTCGCCAGCACAGTTTGCGTCCCTGCTCCTTCAAAAAGGCTTTCAGAGGGTCCTTTCCCTACGAACAATTTACAGCCTTCATCTCAGACCCACTAAATCACTATATTCTTTTTTTTTTTACCTAGTTGCTCCATCGTCATTTTTAAGTATCATTGATAGACACTCTTATGAAGGTTTCACAAGAAAAATAATGTGGTTACTACATCACCCATATTATCGAGTCCCCTCCCATACCCCATTGCAGTCACTGTCCATCAGTGTCGTAAGATGCCACAGAGTCGCTACTTGTCTTCTCTGTGCTACACTGTCTTCCCCGTGACCCCACACACACCATGTGCACTAATCATGATACCCCTCAATCCCCTTCTCCCTCCCTCCCCACCCGCCCTCCCCCAAGTCTCCCCTTTGGTAACCACTAGTCCCTTCTTGGCGTCTGTTGAGTCTGTTGCTATTTTGTTCCTTCAGTTTTGCTTCGTTGTTATACTCCACAAATGAGGGAAATCATTTGGTATTTGTCTTTCTCTGCCGGACTTAATTCACTGAGCATAATAACCTCTAGCTCCATCCATGTTGTTACAAATGGTAGAAATCGCTATATTCTTAATGACTGGATTCTCAACAATTTGCTGATTCATCAGAGTTTGTACTGTTTAAAAACAAAGCAACAGAGTAAATTTGAAGATCTTATTGCCTTTATTGAACCATTCATGAATCAAGCAGCATCCCAGCTAGCAAGTAGAGGGGAGCTCTCAGTGAGACGGGGACCATGGGCTTAGACAGAATAGGATGAGGGCCTCCGGGAAAAGCAAGGCAAGATATTTGCAGTCAGAGCAATGTAACTATATGCAAAGAAACCCCCCTACCAAAACTCTGTGTTAAACATTAAGCTCTAGGGTCATTCTTCAGTGAGATGAGTTAATATTCCCCAGATAAAGAAGGGTAGTACATGTTTTTATTATGCTAATCATTTATAATCCTGTGTAAGATACACTAGCATGCTAAAAGGCCTAGGCCTATGTGCTGTCTTTCCTCTTTCAGATCTGATGAGGTGATTTTACAAACTGGGCAACTAATTTAGCAAGTAAGCCCAGGCATAAACAACATAGTAAAAGGCAAGAAGGATTCCACCTCAAAAGATAAGATTGCATTTTAATACCCAAGAAGTTAAGAAGTTAGAAATCCTTAACTTACTCTTTAGCAAACAATACCTCAGCCCACCTTGGGGGCTGGGCAGGCGGCCTTGTTTGATATGCTTCCAGACCAAGAGGCCAGTATCTCGGGGAGTAATCAGAGCAGGAAGTTGCTTGTGTTAATTCTAAATATTCAGGAACCACTTAATAAGTCCACACCCCTAAGCCTTGATCTGGTTCCCCAAAATCCTCAACTGCCTATAAAACCCCCAGACAACCCACCACTATGGGCTCTCTTGTCCCTCCTGGCAGGAGCCAGGAGCTCTGTCCTCTCACTGTATCTCTCAATAGAAGCCTCTCCGTGGCTCTCCTACCTTGGGTGTTTGCGAAATTCATTCTTTGACTCCACAAACAAGAACCCTGGCATCATCAGGACCTATACAAAATGGAAGGTTTTTAAAGGCAGAGAGGGTAGGAAGGAATTTATTAAGGATGGCGTTGCTGTAGGCAAGGTCAGCCTCCCAAGGGTAATGGGCAGGGTTCCATTCAGATTACCTCCTAGTGTTGACCAAGAAATTAGTCTTGAATGATTAAAGGTTACATTCTGGGGGGCACAGGCCCTGTAATTAGGTTAGGTACAAAGTTTTGGTTTACTGACGTGAGACTGATAGGGAAAAATTTACAAGGACAGCAATCTAGTCCAGGTAGCTCCCTTCTGCAGCTCTTCTTAGCAAAGACAACAAACTCCCTTAATTTCCCCCTCTGCTTCATGCCCCACTCTGCCTGGCACTGACTCCCTAACCTCACTGCCTAAACTTGCTCTCGCTTGCTCGCTCGCTGGGCACGTAGAAATGCTGCAGATACGGAAGCAGAAAGATATACTTTGCTCCCCTTGCCTTTGTTCGGGGCTCAGACCTTGTGAGATTACTCCCCTCTGAGCCCGCCGGTGTCAAATAAACCCTCAACACTCCAAGACCTCCGAGTGCCGCTTGGTTCTTCCGTCAGTGATCCAGTCCAGGTTTTCCAGTATTTTCTGTAACAAGACCTTAATTAACATAAGCGCCCCTTATGGGGCCTGTGGTCTTGTTTTGAACAGTTAAGTATTTCTTAGAAATGTTTGCTGTGTCGCACTGTTATTTGTTGTAAAACTGGCAGGGGCTGGGACCCTCCAGCCCTACCATCTGCACTCCTGCAGGCAGGACCACAGCCAGAAGAAGGGTCCGATTATTGCCCCTACTTCACAGATGAAGGCACTGGGCTCTGGGAGTTTAAATACTGCCCCTGGTCACTCAGCAAATAGCAGGGCCTAGGTTTGAGTTCCACTTGGGCAGATAACGAAGCCACAGGCTGTCAGCCACATCGTCGCCACCTCCTGGAAGTGTTGCACAGTGAAGCAGATCTGCCCGCTGCTGCTGCTGCGGTTGGTTCCTGCACCTGAGGGAAGCATCGTGTCCTGCTAGAAGCTTTGTTGAAGCTTGAAGTTCCGTCCTCCTCTCAACACACAATGAGTTCCCAGGTGTGGGAAGCACCGGAGGGTTCTAAGGATGGGCACAGCCCGGAGCAGCTGGCATTTAGCAGACGGTATATGTGTGATCACAGGCACATGTGGTGGGTACACATGGAGATCCACAGGGGAGAGCTTGGTCATCAAGAGACAAATGCATTTATTCTAGAATTAGGTCAGTAAGGCTTTGTGTATCCTGTTAAAGTTTGAGCTTTTATCTTCAGGACAATGGGTATTAAAGTTTTTAAACAGGGTGTTGCCATATTTGTATCTTAGAAAACCCACTGTGGCTATGGGGTGAAGAGCCAAGGAGGGCAGAAGTGGGGACAGGGAAGCCATCAGAACACTGCTTACAGTGGTGCAGGGAAGACAGGACAGCACTGTACCAGGCATGGCAGGGAGGGGTCACTGAATTGAGACCCCCGAGGCCTAGTGCCTGACATGGAAGGTCAGGGCGGAATGATGCAGGGGTTCTTGTTCATGAAGCCGAAGAATGAGCTTCACAAACACTCAACGTAGGAGAGCAAGGTACAGGCTTTTATTTAGAGATAAAGTGAAAGGACAGAGCTAACCAAAGAGGCCTTAGTGGTGCGTTGTCTAGAGGTTTTATAGGTAGTTGAGAATTTTGGGGAACCAGATCAAGGCCTAGGGGTGTGGACTTGTTAAGCGGTCCCTGAATATTTAGAATTAACACAAGCAACTTCCTGCTCTGATTACTCCCCGAGATACTGACCTCTTGGTCTGGAAGCATATCAAACAAGGCCGCCTGCCCAGCCCCCAAGGTGGGCTGAGGTATTGTTTGCTAAAGAGTAAGTTAAGAATTTCTAACTTCTTAACTTCTTGGGTATTAAAATGCAATCTTATCTTTTGAGGTGGAATCCTTCTTGCCTTTTACTGTGTGATTTACAGCTGGGTCTGCATGCTAAATTAATGTGCCCAGTTTGCAAAATCACCTCATCAGATCTGAAGGAGGAAAGAGCACGTAGGCCTGGGCCTTTTAGCATGCTAGGGTGAATCTTACATGATTATAAATGATTAGCATAATAAAAACATGGGCTACTCTTCTTTATCTGGGGAATATTAACTGATCTCACTGAAGAATGACTCTAGAGCTGAATGTTTAACACAGAGTTTTAGTAGGGGGTTTCCTTGCATATAGTTACATTGCGCTGACTGCAGATATCCTGCCTTGCTTTTTCCGGAGGCCCTCACCCTACTCTGACTACACTCACGGTCCTAATCTCAGGAAGACGTGTCAAGGAGGACCCCCAGGTTTCTGTCTTGGGCAACTGGGTGGTATCACTTGAATGACACCACTGCCCATTAAACAGCCAAGTGGAGACATTCCAAGGACATTTGATTATAATGACACAACACTGCCCATAACTGCTCTGTATTACTGTCTCTGGCTGAAAGTGTGGCAGGTAGCTTCCTTATCCCCACATCAATTTTCTCCCAGGCCGCAGACGGTAAAAGGTTACATACAGAAATAAGTGTTGTGTATCTGCTAGTCTTTCTCTTTCCCTTCCCAATTATAAACAATTCCTCAAGGTCATAATCCAGATACTTAATTCAGTTCCTTATAACGAAATACTGGTGGAAAGTAATAATGATAAAAGACACTAGTGGAGCTAATTATTTCAAGAGTTCTTCATGTTTATTATTTACTTCAAGTTGGGAATCCATGCCTAGGCTTTTCAGTTAAATTCCAAACGAGCCCCACTCTTGGAGGTTTCCAGGACAGTGAGAAGAGAACTCCAAAATAGCAAAGGAGGCCAGATGTAAACACACAAGAACATTAAGAAGATATGAACCTCTGTGCTCCTCTGGGCCTGAGGCTTAGTCCCAGTCTGCCCACAGCCTTCAGTTCTGCTGTACATTCGGCAGGATTTCACAAACTGATAAGCAATGACTTCTTAAGGGCAGAACTAGGTCTCACTAGCCTCAACACATAGTAGTTGCCTACTGATGGGTGAATTGGCAGTGATGGTGAAGTAGGTTTAGCTGTTTGCTGCTGTTTATGAAAAAAAAGCTCAAGGCGTGGCCACTTCTCCCTATGGAGGGTGCCCTCATCCCATTTCAGCTGAATGTGAAGGTCAAGCTTCCACTAGTACCAGAGCAACTGAGTTGGTCAACAGCCTTGGGACACCAGGGAAGGCTTCTTGGACGGACAACTCCCCTGGGGCTGGGAGGAAGCCAGGACACACAGGAAAAGATGAGGAGTATAGCAGAAGTGACAGCAGGAGTATAGCAGAAGTGCAAAGGTCCTTGTGCCTGGGGGAACAATGCACTGAGTTAAGTGAAGAAACTTTGTTGTCACCGAAGCTTGAGTTCCAGGACAGAGGGGCCAGAGCAAAAGTCGAGACAACCTGGGTACCAAGTTTAATCTTGTTAGAACTGTATCCCAAGAGCAACAGCCCTGGAAGGAGGGTTTGGGCAGAGGCACTGTCTTAACCAGGTCGCTTATGCCGGTGGAGGGGATGAAGAGCTAACAAATACCACAGTAAGTCCTTGATATATATTAATTTAATCCTTCTAACAGTTCTTTGAGCCAAACACTATTATTACCTGCTTTTTTTTCCAAATGAGGAAACTGCGAGGGCGACGGGAAGGTCACAATCTGGAATTTGAAACCAGCAGCCGGACTCCAGAACATGTGCACCACCCCCTTCCCGCTTCGGGGCACCTGCATCGCTGCGGGGTTCAGGGTGCAGCTTTCCGAGGTTGGGCGACGTCGCTGAGGGCCGCCCAGCTGCCCGCCAAGGCGCCCACCTCGAGAGTCCCGGCGGCTGCCAGACCTGACCGGCCGCTCCTAGTCTGTACCGCCCCCTGGTGGCCGGCCGCGGACAGGGGCCGGTAAGGCTCGTGGGGGATCCCCAGCGTCCCCCGGCACTTCTGGAGCCGGCGGGAAGGAGGAGTCTGGGGCCTGGGCGGGGGCGTGGCTCCTGGCCCGCGGACGCGGAGGCAGAGCCTCCGTTGGGCGTAGTTCAGGCGCTGCTGCGGCCACCTCTGCCGGGGCCTAGGAACTGAGACTCTGGGAAAGATGGCGGCGCCCTGGTGGCGAGCCGTGCTGCACAGAAGTCGGCGGTGGCGGGGCCTGAGCACCTCGGGTGAGGGGTCTGGGGGTGAGGAGCTCCTGGAAGTCCCTCAATAGTCCGAACCCTGGGGCTCAGGCCAGCGCCGTCCTCGGCTGACGTCCCGCTGTGCCCCCAGCCGCCCTGAGCCGCCGGACCGCCCCTCTGGGGCCGATGCCCAACGAGGACATCGATGTGAGCAACCTGGAACGGCTGGAAAAGTACCGCAGCTTCGACCGCTACCGGCGCTGGGCGGAACAGGAGGCGCGGAAGCCGCACTGGTGGCGGACCTACAGGGAGTATTTCGGAAAGGAGCCAGGTGCGGGGCCACCGGAGCAGGGGCTTCTCGGCGCCAGCCTGGGGATCCTCGCGGGCGCCCACGTCCTCCTCGAGCACAGCGAGCGGGGGGCCCCCCCAGCGTCCCCTTGCGCAGTTGGCAATTTAGCCCCACCAGGATTTTTCACACCTTTTGGTCCCCCTGTTTGTAAAATTCCTTTCCCCCACTGTTAGGATTCCAAATTAGACATTTCTACTCGTAATGTAGAAACGTACCCCCCACACCGGTTCCGGGTTAGAACGCCCGTTTGGGCTTCTAAAATAACTCCATACTTTTCGCAGTGCCCCTCCCAGATTGTGATCCCTAACAACAGGGAGCCTGCCTGTCTAGACCGACCACCTTTGGATCCCTGCACCCACTTAATGCCTGGCACGTAGATGTGCTGTACTTTGCTAAATGAAGTTGAAAGCCCTGGGCAGGGTGTCTTAGGGATCCTGCCCTTGATTAACTTTTTATGATCGCATCCTTTTGGAAGGTATTTACAGAGGCAATTTTTAATGTGATTAAGGCAACAAGCGTGGAATCTAAAAGCCTGATTTAAACCCAAGTCAACCTCTTAGGAGTGATTTGTCTGAGCTTCAGTTTCCTTAACTGTAAAATAAAATAACTGTCACAAAATTGCAGTGAAGACCAGAGGATATAGTCCAGTGGAATTTTTAGTCATAACGCATCTCTCATGAGGGAACACGTTGCTTGTTATGTCTAATGTAAATGGGAAATACTGTTGAACTGAAAGTTTTCAAGAGCCTTGTATGTTCTCAAAGGTGTGTTCTGGGACCAGCAGCATGGGCATTACCTAGGAATTTGTTAGCAGTGTAGTCTCTCAGGCCCCACTGATCTGCTGATTCAGACTATGGATTTTAACAGATTTCCCAGGTA
Organism: Smutsia gigantea; assembly: GCA_032199065.1. Lineage (NCBI taxonomy): Eukaryota > Metazoa > Chordata > Mammalia > Pholidota > Manidae > Smutsia > Smutsia gigantea. The sequence goes on from JAVSCE010008452.1 coordinate 32,003, forward strand.
ACATGCATGGCTTGTTCATTAAAGTGTGGGAAGTTCTTCTGTAGATCATTCTAACTTCAACTATTAATTCTACCAAGACACGGGTGTGTGTGTCCACGGCCTGCTGTGAACAAGCTTAAAGTGGATCCCACTTATAATTGGGATGACAATCCACCTCAGTTTCCCATGATCTAGAGAGTGACCCAGTTTAGGGATGAGAAAATGCAGTCTCAAGGTGTATCCAGTTTGTTTAGCAAATAGACCCTGTTCAGGTTTATGAAACAGAATGCACAGTATGTTTTAATTCTGTGAATTAAAGGGTAAACTTGAGCAGCAGAGTTTGGGCAAATGTGAGGATTCGATAGGGACAGGCAGTTTAACTGAGTGAGACTTGATCTCACTTTCTCCAATACATCTTCCTTCCCCAGATCCTAAAGGTAAGGTGGACATTGGGCTGCCCCCACCCAAGGTCTGCCGGACCCAGCAGCTGTTGGAGCGGAGACAGCTCCTCCGGGAGCTGCGGGCCAATGTGGAAGAGGAGCGGGCTGCTCGCCTCCGAACAGGTAAGCCCTCCCAGGGGAGAGAGCCCCAAGTTTGGCCTTGCCCCCACCTTCATCCCAAGTAACATTATTCCTTCCCAGCACGCATCCCCCTGGAGGCTGTGCAGGCTGAGTGGGAGAAGACCTGTGGCCCCTACCATAAGCAGCGCCTGGCTGAATACTATGGCCTCTACCGAGACCTGTTCCATGGTGCCACCTTCATACCCCGAGTCCCTCTACATGTGGCCTACGCTGTGGGCGAGGACAACTTGATGCCTGTATACCAGGGCAACGAGGTTACTCCAACTGAGGTGACTGCTGGCTTGTGCCCCTCCCTGCAGTGTGCACACAGACACAGCCCCCAGCAGGGCCCCAGACAACTCCTTTTTGAAAGCATTTGCAGAGACAGTTTTTATGGTGGTTAAGGGCATAACCATGGCATCTGCATAAGCTGATGGGGATTCTTTTGTTTTCTGTCTTCTCTTTTTGATTTCCTTTTAAATAGCACTGATAATTACAGAAAAAATAATGTAAAAGTAAGGAAAAGAAGCTCCATTTTAATTAGCTCATTCTGAGAGTGCCCTCCCAGCCCATGCCCATTGCCTCGAGGGCCGCCTTGTGATTCCTATCTCTGGGTAGGTAGCTCTGCAGGCTCCCTTCCATAAGCCACTCTTTGCTAACCTGCCTCTGGAAGGCCTGTCAAGGTCATCTGGATTAGAGCAGACTCTCCCTTCTCCAAAGTTCCCTCAGGCTCCTGCTCTCCAGGAAAAAGGTCTGTTTACAACAGCTTGTCCATCCCTCGTGGGGGTAGCAGCTCACCAGTTCTCTCCTCACCAGGCTACCCAGGCCCCAGGAGTGACCTATGAAGCAGATGAGGGCTCCTTGTGGACACTGCTGCTCACCAACTTGGGTTGGTGTCTGGGACTCCCCAATCCTCCTGCCTCCTTCATCTCCCATGAGCCGGAGCCCTGGGGAGCCAGGTGGGGCCGGATGGGAGGTGGTGGCAGCACTGGTAAGTCAGTGGGGTCTGTTTGTGTGCAGATGGACACCTGCTGGAGCCGGACGCTGAGTACATCCACTGGCTATTGTGAGTACCTGGGGTTGGAGTGGGTCAGAGGCATGCGAAAAAGGCCTGGCATCCCGGTCAGAGCTGCATCTGAATTTCAGTCTTGGCTTCACTGTGGATTAGCCTCCCACCTTGAAAGGTGGCCCCTCACCTCTCCTTCCTTAGGGTGTCAGGGGCCCTGTGATCCAGTGACTGAAGACACAGAAGAAGAAAACAGGCAGGGGGCCTTGGCCCCTCCCATGGAGCTGTTGATTTCCTTGAACTCATTTCCTCATCTGTAAAACTAGAATGATGCCATCAAAACTAGGGTGCCTTAGCCACTCCGAGGGGCTCTGCAACAATCAGATGGGAAAAGGACCATGAGAGGCCCCTGGCAGCTATGATGTGCTGGGCTCAGCTGCCTTTTGTTTACTCTGCCTTGGGCACTTTACACCAGACCAGGGATCAGCAGTTGGGCTGGCCGCCCTAGGAATGGCTCTAGGAAATCGGGGCCAGTGACTGAGAGGGTGGTTTGTGTCTTTGTTATTCAACTGCGGTCCCCTGTGCGGCGGAACTCTGTGGGGAGGTGTACCTGGTGCGGGTACAGTGCCAGGCTGAGCGAGCGCTTGCAGACTCCAGAGCCCTCAGAAAATGGAGAGAGAAGCAGCCCAAAGGTGGCATGGCTCTCCAGCCTGAAGGGCCACGCAGCACCCGCTGCTCCCCAGGCACCAGTAAATAGTCGCTGTCCTCCTGATAGTGTCTAGGAGCCTCGTCCTCAGCCTCTGAGCTCTTCAAAAGTTTGCAGTCTGTCCGAGGGGGTCACAGAGCTCTACCTCCAGCTTGATTGTTTAACAGAGATATTTTTGGGTCTGTCCTCCTGGAGAGGTGAATCCCTCTCTGGGGAGTACATGGGTTAGGATGCCCTTCTGTGACCTCCCTGGAGGGACAGTTAACATATTTCTCCTCCCACCAGAACCAACATCCCAGGCAACAGGGTAGCTGATGGACAAGAGACGTGTCCCTACCTGCCCCCCTTCCCTGCTCGAGGCTCTGGTTTCCACCGTTTTGTCTTCCTGCTGTTCAAGCAGGACAAGCCAGTTGACTTCTCTGGGGATACCCGGCCCTCACCCTGGTAATCTACACCCCCCACACACACATCCCCCTAAGCCTCAGGCCAGCATCCCAAGAATAGCCAGTCTCCCTTGGTCCTCCGTTCTGTTAACTTAGGTCTTGAGATGGGCAGGAGGGTCGTCATGCTTGGCAGGCCCTAAGGAGCCTGTCAGGATCGCCTGTGGGACTGGAGGCAGGGCCTGGGCTCCGGTGCCCGTCTGCCCGCCTCAAATGCTCCCCATCTTGCAGCTACCAGCTTGCCCGGCGGACCTTCCACACTTTTGATTTCTACAAGAAACACCAGGAAGTCATGACTCCAGCTGGCCTGGCCTTCTTCCAGTGCCGCTGGGATGACTCGGTCACCCACGTCTTCCACCAGCTCCTGGGTAAGGGCAGAGTGGGCTGCGGGTGGTGATTAGCCTGAACTCACAGACCTCCGCTGACCTGCCAGGGAGAAACATCTGTCAGGAGAGGACCACCTGCAGGCATACTCCTTGGGTGAATGGCTGGGTGGACCCAGCTTAGCGGATGGGAGGGAGCTCAGGCTGGCGTCCACAACATGCCCGTCCCTCTCTTGCAGACATGCGGGAGCCTGTTTTTGAGTTTGTGCGGCCACCCCCTTACCACCCCAAGCAGAAGCGCTTCCCCCACCAGCAGCCGCTGCGCTACCTAGACCGGTACAGGGACAGTCACGAACCCACTTACGGCATCTACTGAGTGGCCTGAGTACCACCCTCAAGAGAGTGGGCTGGGCCTTGCAGGCCCACCTGTCAGACTCTGCCGCAGGAGCAGTGAGGACGCAGCTCCAGGGGGCCAAGCTGTGGGGTCTCTGTCTTCCTGAGGCTGCCCTTCTGTGGCCCTCTCAGGACGGTCATGGTGGCAGCAGGCATGGGTAATGAATAAAGATGATTTTTTTCCTGTAGCTGATGTGGGTGTGTGTTCCAGGAGCAGCCAGAGCCCCCCTGGTGGAGTTGATTGTTTCATGGGTGGAAAGAGGGGTGCTTCCCACCCCAAGAAGTGGCCCCTCACCTCTGCCTCCTGAGGGTGTCAGGCCCTGTGACCCAGTGGAACACGGCATAGGAGAGCAGGCAGTGGGCTTTGGCCTCCCACAGCCCTCTTGAAAGAAATCTGCCAGCCCTAAGCTGGGATGACTCGGTCACCCACGTCTTCCACCAGCTCCTGGGTAAGGGCACAGTGGGCTGGGGGTCATGACTGGCTTGAGCTCCCAGACCTCCGCTGACCTGCCAGGGAGAAACATCTGTCAGGAGAGGACCACCTGGAGCCGTGGTCCCTGGCTTGGTGTTCATAGCATGGTGGAAGGTGGGGCAACGGACGTCCCAGAGACCCAGAAAGCTCCTGTGCCCTCACTGGAAGTACGTTATTTATTTCTCCTCTTTAAGAGAGGAGACTGCCTAGTAGCCAGTCAAGAAGAGATCTGTGCACCTTTTTTAGAAAGAAACGTCACATTACAACACGAGACATATGCTTGCATGATAGTGAGGGTCCTACCTCAAAATCAGGCCAGCTTGGTTCGAGAGGACAGTAAACACTCCTCCAACTTGCCCAGGCCCAACACACACTGCCCCAGGGTGGGCGGGTTAGCAGTCAGGACCCCATTCCAGCTGCAGGGAAAATGGCTCTCTACAAAGTGAGGGTCCAGGGCAGCTTGAACCTGCAAATGAGGGACTTCCCCCAGGAGACTGACAGGGAGGGGATTCCAAGTGCAGTTGTAGGTTGTTTGAAGTTTCCATTAAAGGGGAGTATGAAGAAAACACTGTTGACTGGTCTCTTAGTGACCAGAATTTTCCACATCACTGTTTACTTAAAAAAAAAAAATTAGGTGTAGCTTAAAGAAGGGAGATACCCCAATCCGGGAAATGTCTGAAACTCAGTTCAAGAAAAAAGTGCTACAGAGGAAGTCCGAAGATGGCACTGAACTACTAGCTGTGCCCTCACTGCCAGGCAATCCCACGTGCGCTCACTTAACAGCCAAAACACCTGGGAGGTAGATGCAGTTAAGTTTTCAAGTGAGGGACCCAGAGGAGGTTCCGTGGCGGCTCTCAGCCAAGAGGCCAGAAGCCCAACTGGGTCCCCCACGGCTCTTGTCGCTATGGGGCCAGATCCCCTACACAGGGGCTTCTGGACTAAGTCTAGCGAAGCGGGTTGGAGGTCACAGGGTGGGACCAGACAGAGCAGGACCCCGGCTCCCAGCCTGGGATGGCAGGAGGCAGGCAGGGGTGGCTCAGCGCCCAGATGGGGGACGGGGAGGGAGGCCAAGCCGGAAGCGGCAGGCGCAGGGTAGGCGGAGTCAGGCAGAAGGGTAGTCTCCCTAGGCGGGTCTTCTTTCCCGCCGCCGGCGGGGTTCGCGACGCCTGTAGAGGCCGCTGACCTCCGCGCCCGCCACAGCCATGGCCACCCAGCTGCTGGAGGCCAAGCTGACCTGCGCTATCTGCCTGGGGCTCTAGCAGGACCCGGTGACGCTGCCTTGCGGCCACAACTTCTGCAGAACCTGCATCCGGGGCTGGTGGAGCCGGCGCGAAAAGGCTTGTCCGGAGAGCCGGGAGCCAGTCGCCGACCGGGCCGAGCGGCGCCCTAAAGTGGCCATCAGCGGCGTGCTCGACCCCAGCCCTAGCTCCGCCCTCGGGCCCGAGTCCCTCCCCGGCGCGCTCTGCCCTCTGCCCGGGCGGCCGCTCGAGCTCATTGCGTATGCAGCGCGTGCACTGTGCGCGAGTGTCGTCTCCACGAGCGGGCACTGCTAGAGCCGAGCGCCGGGAGCAAGAGGTGACACATCGGGGTGCCCCTCTACGCGCCTGGGCAGGGGGCAGGCAGCTTAAGCGGGAGGTGGCTTTGGGATGTTTTTATTCCTGGGTAAAAGGAGGTGGTGGTTAGAAAACAGCGGCTAAGAAGAGAGGTTTCAGAGCTGGTGACGGGCCCAGAGAAGTCACAGGAATGAGTGGCTGAGCTGGAAGGAAGGAAAGGGCCCTGCAGGTGAGGAGGTCAAGGAGTGGAGAGGCGGCATGTTGAAGGATAATCCCTGTGGCCGCTGAGAAGTGAGAGTAAGGTGGCCCTGAACAGGAAAGTTTGCAGGAGAGGCCAGTAGATGACAACGGGAGGGAGGTAGGGACAGGTGGTACAAGCAGATGGCATCTGCAGCCAAGGAGCCAGAACTTTGCCGAGAGAGGGGAAGTGATGTGGGGCATGGACGGTGCGGTGAGGGGACAGGCGCAGTCCTTGGGTGAGTCCGGGGGACACAGAGAGTCTGCCCACCTGCCACCTCCTACCATCAGGGCTGTTTGCAGCCCTGCAGGCAAGGGGCCTGGACCGGCAGAGGCAGCTTTGAGCTCTGGCAGTGCAGTGTGCCCAGAGCGTCCAGGCAGGGTGGCACTACTGGGAAGTGCACACATCTAACCACTCGGTGACATTGGGTGTCGCCTACCCAGAGCTGAAACGGCATAAGCTGGGGCCCCAGACAGACAACCTTGGCCATGGGCCCACCTCCTGGGGGTTCTGCATTCGGAGGACTGTGCTCAGGCCTGGCACAATAGGGAGGCCCAGCGTCTCCCAGGGGTGTTGGGACGGCTCCTGGACATGGATTTGGACCTGTCCTCTGGCTGCCTAACCTTCTACAGCCTGGAGCCCAAGGCCCAGGCGCTGCACACCTGCCATGCCTTCTTCACCCAGCCTCTCTACCCCTTCTTCTGGCTCCTAGAGTGTAGAGCCCTGACCCTGTGCCATCAGCCTGAAGCCAAGCTCCTCCAGAGTCCCAGGAAGATGCCTCAAGCCTCAGCTAAGGAAGGCACAGGTGGAGCTCATGCCTGTGTGCCCAAGAGGTGCCCCTGCCCCTGCACCATTGCTGCAGCTATAATGGGACCAGCTGTTGGCCAGAAGATGGACTAAAAACCAGGCCTGGCCACTTGGAGATGGAGGTTTTGCGGGGAGCCCCCAAGCTGGAGTTCTCCAGCTTCTTGGAAGGAAACAGAGCCTGGGAAGGGAAGAAACTGGGAAGCCCCTGCCAATTCTGGGTGCTGCCTGGGCCTCAGAGGCTAGTTGGCACCCAGGGGCTCCTGTCCTGCAGAAAAGAGCCCTCATGCAATGTGGTACACACCACGGAAAGTGGGGCAAATGGCCCCACCCCAAGTGCAGCTTGCCTCCCGCAGATAGTGTGGGGCATGAGGGTGTGGGCAGGGGAATCGCAGACAGTTCCTAGAGGAAATCTAGAGAAAAGTGATTTTTACCTCCTTCCTCCCTGTCTCTTTTTTATTTGGGTTTATGTTAGTCTCTTTAATTTTGTACATTCTTGTGATTGCCTTCGATAAACAATTGTGTTTTCTGCATTTTTTTGATTTAACATAAACATTTTTCACATGATTAAAATTTGTCCCTGAACCATTACAATGTAAACAGGCTTTCGAAGGACTATCAGAATTCACTTACCCATTACTAGTATCCCTCGCTTTCCAAAAGTTTGTGTTATACCACTTCACTTTTATGACACCTACACCGGTATGTGTGTTTGCTAACAGAAGAAAATCCAAAGAGGATTTTCACTTTTACAAAAAAAGTCTTTACCATACTACCGTGGGTCTTTTGCAAAATCAGTGGCATGGCTCGAACTTTCGAAAATGAGGGATACTCTGCTTTATGCCATTTTGGCTTACGAAAGTTTTCATAGAGACGCTCTATGTTCAGTTAGTGGAGGAAACCTGTATTGGGCATTCAAATTGATTTGTTTGGGGCTATAAAAAAAATTGCTGTGATGAATATTCTTGAGCAGGAAGCCTTGGCCATGTTTATGGCTATGTATAAAGGCTGACGTACCAAAGTAGAAATCCTCGACAGAAAAAAACAGTGAGCACTTGAAGATCTTATTTTCAAACAAAAGGCCAAAATGAAGCAACCACGAGTCAGGCCGACTAGTGCCTGCCCCCGCTCCTGTCGCATCAGCCAAGTCAGCGTGGCAGGGCCTGGGCTCCGCCAGCCCTGCCGGCTGTGGGATTAAGGGCAGCGATGTGCGTGAGCGCCAGGGCAGTGCGAACTCCCTTTGGTTTGGTTTCTGGTGTTCAGGACATGCTTCCGTGAAGATCCCTGGATGTGTTTTTGCTTGTGTTTCTGGAAATGGATCTGCTGGGTCAAAGGGCAGCTGTAATTTTCTTACTTGAAACATTTTGCTTGATTCAGGTCGTGGTTACAAGGGTATTTGCTTTATAAGTTTTATACTGTGTGTATATGTTTTATATACACCTGTATAAATACTTCACAATAAAATTTTAAAAGGCTAGCCTGCAGAAACACACATTCCCCAAAAGTGTTTTTTCAAAAATATGGAATATTTCACAGATTTGCGTGTCATCCTTGCACAGGGGCCTTGCTAATCTTCTCCATATTGTTCCAATTTTAGTATATGTGCTGCCGAAGCAAGCACCAAATATTTTTATATCTGTGAAAAATATATCTCCCTCCCATATTGTAACCCGGCCGATCTGATGCCACAGTTGCAAACGACATCTTGTGGCCTTGCTCCTCGGCCATGTGGCTCTCTGTTCAAGGGTAGGGCCAGGCCTCTGATTGGTACAGCCTGAGTAAGAAGCTTCCAGAAAAAGTCCTATGGTGGGGAGTTTCTGAAATGTGGGGAGGGGGTTCTAACACTGGGAAGCCCCACAGAATGACAGGAGACAGTGGGGACCTTGCTGATCAGCTGGGTTAAGAGCAGTTGCTGAAAGGCCCAGTAGGGTAGAAAGCAGGATTAGGCTGGCCAAGGGGCCATTGCTGGCTGCCCAGGTATACAGATTCTTACCAGCCCTCCTGATCCCAAAGGCACAGCATGCATGTCCAAATGGCTGAGCCCACAGTCTGAAAGGGGCAGAGAAAGGAAGAAAGGCCCTCTTCTGCTTCCGTGGTGGAAGTATTTTGGGTCATTCTATGAATTTACTTTGTGATCAGGTTATTGGTCCTTTCCAGAAGAACACTGGGGGTATTCTTCATTGTGACTGTTACACTTACGTACATGTGGTAAGATGCTACTGCCATTCTTGTAGAGTGTGCCGTGGAGCAGTACTTCTCGCGTATGGGGGCAAGCATTTACCCGTCTTCCAGAAAGCTGCTTCAACTTAAATCACTTAGTCCACCCGACTCAGATAGAACTCTCCACCTCCTGCACTGAAACAGAGGGAAAAGGAAGCATGGACTTTGGGGTGTAACATTTATAAAGGGAACACATTTGATTAGCCTATGGAGGTTTCCAGCATATCTGCCCACTGCTCAGTGTCTGGGCTTCTGTGAGGTAGAATCGGGAGGGGGGGTGCACAGACAGAACAAGGGCAGGGGACGTTTTAAAAGATGAGCACTAGGGGTGAGTGGAGTGGGAGGAAGTCAGATTGGAGGCCAGAGACATGAGGGTAAGGAGAATAAGAAGCTGCTCTTCCCCAGGCAGGAAGGGCTGGAAGGGAGTAGCATAGCCTGGTGACTGTAGGAAATGCGGCATCAAGTAACAAGGGTCTGGCAGCTAGAACATAATGGAGCCAGGCCTTTACAGCTCTGAGGGGAATTGCATACCCAGCCAAGCTGTCCATCAGTGATGAAGCCTGAACAAAGACCTTGGCAGACACCTTCACATCCAATCACAGGAAGCTCCCAGAGGACGTGCTTTTCAAAAATAAAGGAGTAAGTCAATGAAGTTGGAAGACCCTGGGTCCAAGCAACAGGGAGTTCAACCCAAAAGAGAAATGAAAATCTCCACTGTAACATCTTTTTATGTTGACAGATAGTAACTGCACGAGTTGGGCTGAGCATTTAATAGTGTATGTAACTGTTGAGTCACTGTGTTGCGTACTTGAAACCAACATAATACTGTATACCAACTATACTTCAATAAAAAAATATAAAGCAAAAAAAAAAAAAAAGAATCTCCAGGAACACAAGCCCAGATATCCAAATGGATGTCCAAGGCTTAAGAGCTCATGCTTTAAAGATGTGGAGGTAAATAACTAAGGGAACAGTTGTAAGCGTTGAAACTGGTTGTGGAAGCAAGAATCGAGTAGGCAGGGCATGGGACTGGCAACTTCTGTTATAATCCTCATTAAATTGTTTACTTTTCAAATACTCAGATACATTATTTTGAAATAAATACAAATCATTTTTTTAAGTACATTAAAAGCATGAAAAAAAAGTGCCCTGGTTGGACATGGCTTGGATCCCATTTCAGCTTCTTTCAGAGATTCAAGCAAAGCTAGGAATGGCTTGCTAATTATTCTCATTTGCTGGACTGCTTTTGCTCATGTTTTTGTTTCTGTTTGATTTTTTTCTATTTAAGCAATACGGCAGCCAGACAGGGTCATATATGAGTTTTAGGTATTTTCAGGTTGCACTTTCTGGGTTTAAATTCTGCCTCCTCTGAAGGACTAGTTATGTGACCTCTGGCAAGATATGTTGAAATTCCATTTCCCATCCTTGAGGACACAGCCCTGCAGGGGCAGAGGGAGATGCAGGTGTGATCTCAAAAGTGCCAGTTACCCTTTCCCCTTAAGAGCCAGTTCATTTCAAAAAGAATTAATACATTGGGCAACTTTAAAGCTATAATAATGTAAATGAAATATCAGAATGCCACTACCCAGACAAATCACATTGCCATGCCTTTCAGGGGGCCCAGATCTTCTTGAACAGTCTGTCGGGTGGGGAGCAGAGGGCTGGCTGGAACTTGTCCCTGAACAACCCCCCAACCTAAATGGCACTCTTGTACCCGCCAGAACCAGGCAGGTCTGTGGTCTCAGCAAGCCCAGGCAGCCTGGCTGCCAAGCCTGAGAGCAGGATCATGCTGCTGCTGGAGCTTCTGAACCATTCCTGGATCTTGGCAAACGAGATGGTAATGATCAAGTGCCCCTTGTGGAAACCAATGTATGGAACTCATTACCAGCCTTCCTGCCAGTCTGGGCACACCCAGGCTGTTCCTTTGGCTACTCCTCTGCCCAGATCTTCTGCCCTACTTTCTCCTCCCCCGAGTCCTAGCAGTCTGCCAAAGCCCAGCTTGAATGCCACTTCCTCCACCAGGGTCCCCACGATTCCCCACCTACCCATGAATCCCCCCACATCTCACCACTTTTTTATTTTTTATTTTTTCATATATATTTTTTTATTATGGCATCATTAATGTACAATCACATGAGCAACATTATGGTTAATAGATTCCCCCATCACCTCTTTTAATATTCAGTAAATTTTAGTTTTCCTTTTCTTGGGAATCAGCCTATAGATTTCAAGTCCCTTTTGTATATAACTTTTATTCTTTTGCCTTTTTAAAAGTAATCTTGTTTCATATTTAAAGTCCTTGTATTAATTAGTCAATGATTCCTGTTGAACATTATTTGAACCATTTGCCATTACAGAAAGAGAAATACGTGTGGTTTAAATAAAACTGGTGTAGGAAAAAAAAATCTTAGTTTTTCTCTCTCCTTCCTGGGAAGATGTCAGGATGCTCTGCAGAGCATTTTTTAAAATTTAGACATTCTTAACCTGGGATCTTGGGGTGGGGGTGGGGGAATTATCTTTATTTTCACTGTCCTCCAACCCAAATTTAGCATTTCTTTCTATTACAAATGGAGAGAACACACCACAATGGTATTAGCAATACTTGTGACTTGTCACCAGTAGAAATTACAGATATTGTCATAGCACATTACAGTGGTGACAGAGAACTTGAAATATCATTTATGTTCATCACTATTTCAAAAACATAGTAATTATTAGGCCTCCATCATATCCTGTTATTTATGGTGTTATAGAAATACATATAACTTTATCACAAATACGTTAATATTTGCTCCCTGTATTTCAGTGTAATTGGTTTCCATGGAATCCTATGCACTTTATTTGCTTTATTTTGTACACTTGAAAGCATTGTTTTGGATAGGGTTCTATAGACTTCCCCAGGCTTCAAAAGGGGCCCTGGCACTGCAAGGAAGGTTAAGCTTGCCACCCCCACCCCCCTTTATTCCTTCCACATCAGACTCTCATCAAAAAGAGGTCTTCAGTCCTGGGAGTAGGAAGAATTGCCTCAATTATTCTGTATTTTATAAATGTATTTTTAATTTTACAACATTTATAAATTTTCAGAAAAGTTGCAAACATAATTCAGAGTTCCCCTAGACCTCACCCCCAATTTCCCCTTTTATTAACATCTCACAAGACTGGGGTACATCTGTCGCAATTAAAGAGCTGATATTGATACATTTGTATTAAATACATTCCATAATTCATTCAAGTTTCCTTAGTTTCTCCCTAAAGCCCTTTTTCTATTTCAGGAACGCATCCAGAATATACATGGCATTTGCTCATCATGTCTCCTTCGGCCTCTCTTGGCTGTGACAGTTTCTCAGACTTCCCTTGTTTCTGATGACCTTGACAATTTCCAGGAATATTGGTCAGGAGCTTTGTGGACTGTCCCTCATTTGGGATTTGTCTGCTGTTTTAATCATGATTAGGCTGGGGTTATGGGTTTTATGGAGTTTTTGGGGAGGACGACCATATCATAGCGAGGGTACTTACTATCCACGTGACTCGTATCTGTTGCTATTGACCTTGATCACAGGGCCTAGGCAGTGCTTGTCAGGTTTCTCCACTGTAAAGCTACTCTTTCGTCCTCTTTGGAAGAAAGCCACTAGGCACAGCCCACACTTAAGGAGTGGGGACTTATGCTCCACCTTGGAGTATCCCCCCAAATTATTCGGAATTTCTCTCAAGGGATTTCTCCCTCATGGATTTATTTATCCAGTCATTTATGTCAGTATGGACTCATGGGTGTTTACTTATACTCTGGGTTATAATCCAATGCTACTTCAGTTATTTTGTTGCCAATCTATTTTTTTTCTTAACTTAACATTATCGAGGTATGACAGCACAATGAAATGCACCTTTTAGGTGCATAGCTGGATGCGTCCTAACAAATGCCTCTATTTGGGGAATGCACAGCAATAGCCCCAGGCGCACCACAGGTGCCGCACCGCGAGTGTCCTGGGCTAGAACTGAATTCTCACACAAGGTTCTTGAAGGATGACGTTTGCTTCCCCTTTAGGTTTAGAAAAGCCGAAGTTCCCCCACTGGGGTAAACAGAGTCGCTAAGGGGCAAAAACATGCGCAAATCAGCGGTTATTTTTCGCTCAGTCAGCAGCCCAGGACCTTTGCTAACAGTCCGCGGAGGGTGCAGAGCCCCAAGGGGCTGGTGTGACAGTGACTTGCCCGCCCCTCCCGAGGCCTGGCCCGGCCCTGGGGTGGAGGAGGTGGGCTAACGGAGGGTGACTTTCTTCCCAGCTCCTTCGGGCGTGTCCCCCTCGCGTTCTCTGCCCAGCGCCCCTCCCCTCAGGCCGCGCGGC
>JAVSCE010008454.1:0-15130 GCA_032199065.1 Smutsia gigantea
AAGAAGAAAGAGAACAGAGCAATTATTGGACCATAGCAATTCTAAAAGGCAGACAGTCACTAGTTACCAGCACTCTCCACACAGGAGGGCAGGAATGTTTTAGAGTCCAGTTCTGCTCCCTGGAAGTCATTCTCTAAAACATTGAAATCTCTTGGTCTTGGCTTTTGTTTCTGAGAACTTGGGTCTGGCTTTTGAGACATCTTTCTTCTTTCTTATTAAGAAGTGACCCATTTTTGCAACTGAGTGGCTTTCTGTCTACTGCCCTTAGTAAATTGGGGAGCCAAAGGTTTCTTTTCCTTTTAAACTACCTCTATAACTTTTAGTACAAACTGATATATTCCCTTAAAACTTTGTGATCTTTTTATAAGTCAGATTAGAGTTCAATTGATGCCCTTGAAGCCACACTTATTATAAAGGCAGACCTCTTTTGTACTTTAGACTCCATATGTGGCTACTATGAGGCAATGCTTATAAGATTCTTAGAAACCTTCTTGTCTATATGAAAGTAATAGGGACCTCGTTAACTTTTTGAGGTCTTCACAGTGTCTTGGAGCCACACCTCTGATTTGACAATTACCTTAAAGGCATATCTCTGTCTTTGGGAATACTTTGCTGGCTAGAGAGACTATGTGAAAATATTTTATTTTCCAACCAAGCAACTTCTGGCTTCTTTATATATTCTTTAAATTTACTTTCCAAATTGAAATTCCCCTTTTAGCTCCCCTTTTTCTCTTTTTCTTCTTCACTTACTCTGTCATACAGAACTAAAAGAGGACAACTGACATTTTTAACATTCTGCCTAGAATTATTAGCCAAATCCACAGGTTCATTACTGAATCATTTAGCGTATTCTCTATCTTCCAAAAATACTGCAGAAAACAATTTTACCATTGCTCCAATACTATAAAACATTTTTCTAGCCTCTTATAGCCCGTATCTCACCACCTCTCCAGTGTCCACCCACTGCGTGGTCTCAAACCTAGCATAATTTTTAGGTTTGTGTTATAGCAGCCATCCAACTATGGTACACATTTCTAAATCAATTCTCTATTGTTGACTTAAAGCAATACAAAATTGTTATTTCTTACAATTCCATTAGTTAGCTCAGTGGTTCTCCTGTATCTTCACCTTGATCTGAGTCATGTAGATATTCAGCTACAGAGTCTGTTGGAAGCTCATCTTGGCTGGGACATTTGTGATGGGAGCCTCCTTCTCCATGTGGTCTTTGATCCTCCAGAAGTCTAGAAAGGGCTTTCTCACTTGACAATAGCAATATTACATGAAGGAAAGCCCCAGTGTGTATATGCTTTTCCCATTGGCCTAAGCAAGTGACCATGTGGGAGGGGAACACACAAGGACAATGGATAGTGGGAAGTGTGATTCATTAGTCTCCATTAGCATAACAAGGCACCATGTGATCCATCTTCTTAATTTTTATTTATATAAAAATTCTGGGGTATGTAATTATAGAAATCTTGTGACAGGTGATAAAAATATGAGCTTAAATTTTCTTAAATCTAGGTACTATATTTTGATATCACTTGTTACTGCAAGGAAATAATTTCTGCTGTCAAATCCAGTGTATTTCCTGTCATGAAGTTTGGCAAATTCTGTTTTAAGATACTAATCTTTTTTTAACACAATTTCCCATAGAGCACCTTAACATGGAAAATAAATTTCAATTTACTTTTTAGGTTGTTCTTTGTTTCCAAATTTCCTCTTCTAGTATTGGTACTTAGAAGGCCTCTTGGGTTAAGAAGACTAAAAGCATTCAGTGGATCAGTGTCCTTTGACTTTGTGCCCTGGATTAAGTAAGAGGAATAGCAGTTCTTAGAATGATTCTTTTATTGATCTATTTAAATCTCATTTTTCCTCTTTCACAGGATAAAGATGATAATAGTACCTATTTCATGGCATCATTGTGAAAATTAAGTAATGTATGTGAATGCTTAACACAGTGCATAGTTCAGAGTAGGTGCTTATTAAACAGAAATTATATCAAGGGTTAGCACAAAAAGTCTATCATACTGACTTATGTGTACCAACTCAGTCTATAAGGGTATAGTTAAAAAAGGCTTTAGTAAGCTTCTTAGCAGAGGTAGAATTTGATCAAGGTTTTAAATGAAATCTACAATATACAGGAAGTAGAGAAGGTATGGCACTGCAAAAAACATTTGAGATAAGATTTTGATTTTTGGTTGAGTTGAGTTATTTGATCCCAAACTGGACAGTTTTCTGACATTTGGGAATCTTTTACTATATAAACACTTTTTCCATAGTGGCAGTAATAGGAAAATCATGGCTGTAGTTAGTCAGCTGAAAGTTTAAATTTCTAACATCTACTCTGGCTTCCCTTTGCCTAGTGCAGAATTAATCACTCTCTCATCTGTATTCTCAGAGAGCTTGAGTCATTGCAAGACTTGGGTCGCGTAAAAGTGTATTTTAAAAGAGACTTGGGTCACATAAAGGTGTATTTTAAAAGAAAGATTATATTTTAAAAGAGCACAGATAAAAGCTTTACATTATTTTATAATTACTTGATTTCCTGTGTTATCTTCTTCCTAGATTGTTAGCTAATTGAGGGCTAAGAGCCTCATCTCATACTTACATTTGTATACATCATAGTACCTATTTCAGTCTCTGGAACTATTAGCAGATCAATAAATACTGGTTGAATTGACTTTTTCCTAGAATTCCTTGTAAGTGATCAATAAGTATGCAGGCATGTTTGCCTTGTAAATCCTTGTAGAAATAATGCAGTAATAGGCTTCATAGCAACTGAAGATATAGTTTATAGCTGATTCATGTATGTTTTTTAAAGAGGGCAGTTAAAATTAGGAGGGCTTGCATAACTGAGGTGTTATAACTTGTGCTAATGTTCTCATTTATGATATTTATTTTTATACCTGACACGGAATAAAAACTCAACTTGAACATAATAAAAACGCAATATACCTCAATATGTAACAGCATCTCTTATGTATGTTTGGAGTCAGGGCAAAGTGCTAGAATTTGAAACTCTTAAACATTTTATTTCTAGCCAAATAGAATTTTCATCACCTTTGTCAATGTTCTTGTTAATATCCTAGTTGCAACTAACCTGCAGCCTTAGGTTTTCTGTAGAAGTCAGCTTCTCCGAAATTACTTCAGATTTTGTGAGGGTTGTTGGTAGATGACAAATAGAATAAGCTTTCCATTCCTTTTATTACTTTAATTTTCTTTGGTTGCCTAGTGATCTTTGCTGAGTCTGAAAGCAAAAGATTAAGATTTCTGAGGATCCCTTATGTTTTGCAAGTAGAATTCAGTGTTTGATCATGCTTGTCTCATAGTCTAATTAACACAGTTAGAATATTAAGTAAATGAGGTTGAACCCATGAGTTTAATTGCTAAATATGCTGGACTAAGCTCTAAATTCAGGTAAATCAGTGCTTTAAGGTGAGTAGCAAAACCATTAGGAAGACAAAGATAACAGTTCTTTGAATTTTATTTCTTACACTAACTTAATTTGAAATCTTAGGCAGGTTAATTAACCCTCTCAGGTTGAAGAGTGATAAAGAAGTGTTAAATGCACCTAAATTAATTCTTAGAGATGTTGGAAAGATCTGTGTGAAATTAATTTTAAAACTACAAAACATAATGGACACATTTGGTATAAACTTTATTATCATTACTGGGACATGGATGGAAGTTTTGGATAGATTATCATAAAACCTGTCACTTTTTTAATAAAAGCTGTTAATCACAAAATCTCTTCATGGTATCACCTATCTATCCATCTATATGTATGTATGTATGTATCTACCATGTATCATTTATCTATGAACAATAATACATTCCTAATATTTTAATTTAAACTGTATTGGAATGTTCTAGAATTTTGAATGAGCAATAATTCCAAATATACTATTCTGTGTATATTATTTTATTTTTCATAATCAAGTATGATATAGCTATCAAAGAATTTTAAAGCCTTCTTGAAGTGAGGCTTAGGAAAATAGACAATAAGTGGGTTTTCTGGTTTATGTGTTTGGGCTGTGAGGAAAATGTATATTCAGGCTTTTTGATCTACTGTATTTGATTGTATTTTTGGAGGAATTTTAATGTAACAGAAAAGTATGAAGATATAATATGACAAGTATCTACATTCCAACTATCAACACACAATGGCAGTTATCAATTTTTGGAATTCTTTTAAGTCAAACACCACTCAGGTCAAGAAATAGAACTTTTCCTGCCACCCCAGAAAACCCCTTCAGAGTCATAATTTCAGTCACGAAGCCTTGCCACCTGCGATAGGTAATCACTATCCTGGAATTTAGAGTAATCATATCATTGTCATTTTCTTTTTATTGCTTTATCACTCAGATATGTGCCCATACTGTCAATTAGTTTTGTCCATAATTATAATGTCATGGTGATCATTTAGATATTGGCAGTTTATCCACACCCTCTTGTATTTGGGGCATTTGTGGTGATACCTTGTCCCCTAATTTTGTTGTAAATGGTTTCCATTGGTTCTGTGTTTTGTAATTAGTTGCTTTGTCTGTTTTTATGTGGGGAATTCAGAAAGATTGAAAAATTTCCTGCTGCCAACTTTCTAGACAGCTCTCCAAAGTCTTACCTTTGTCTAGTATTAAGTATCTGTACAGACATAGGTCTTCAAAGCTTTACATTTACATTGATTTATTGATCTGTTCTTTCACTCATACCATGCTGTTTTTATAAATTGCTTCAAAGTTTGTATTTTTTGTTATATTTTATATTTGACTATTTTTGATGTAGGACATTTCGATTTATTTTTAATATTTATCTTGATTTCAGCAACAATGCTAAAATTTGTTACTGATACTAATGTTTTTTTAAGTTTATTTTGATATCATTAATCTACAATTAAATGAGCAATATTATGGTGATTACACTACCCCCTTCATCAGGTCCCCCCCACCAACCCCATTATAGTCACTGTCCATCAGCATAGTGAGATGCTATAGAATCACTACTTGTCTTCTCTGAGTTGTACTGCCCTCCCCGTGCCCCCCCAACATTACATCTGCTAATCGTAATGCCCCTTTTTCCCTCTTATCCCTCCCTTCCCGCCCATTTTCCCCAGTCCCTTTCCCTTGGTAACTATTAGTCCGTTCTTGGGTTCTGTGAGTCTGCTGCTGTTTTGTTCCTTCAGTTTTTTTCTTTGTTCTTATACTCCACATATGAGTGAAATCATTTGATACTTGTCTTTTTCGGCTTGGCTTATTTCACTGAGCATACTACCCTCTAGCTCCATCCATGTTGTTGCAAATGGTAGGATTTGTTTTCTTCTTATGGCTGAATAATATTCCATTGTGCATATGTACCACATCTTTATCCATTCATCTACTGATGGACACTTAGGTTGCTTCCATTTCTTGGCTATTGTAAATAGTGCTGCGATAAACATAGGGGTGCATATGTCTTTTTCAAATTGGGCTGCTGCATTCTTAGGGTAAATTCCTAGGAGTGGAATTCCTGGGTCAAATGGTATTTTTTTACTCATTCTGCTGGTTTTTCTTTTGTAGATGAACTTTCCCTTCAAATTCCTTATATATTTTATTAATTTTATTATGTTTATTGTACTGCCCATACTTTGATAAACAATTCTGGGGATAGTAGACACTCTTGCTAATTTCTGATCTTAAAGAGATTTCATATACATCTTTTTCATTAAATATAATTTCTACTGTACTTCTCTGAATTATAGACTTTTTGAAATTAAGAAAGCTTCCTTCCATGCTAACCTTACTAAAAGCTTTTGCCCTGTGTAAGTGCTGACCTCTGATAATTGCTTTTTTTATGTGTCTATTGAGGTAATTGTATAATTTTATGTTTGAGTTTCTTAATGTGGTGCATATCATAGGTAAATTTTCTGATGTTGGTTTTAAACTCTAAACATGATCTATTATTTTTAAGTCCTTTTGTTTTAGAGTTATTCTATGTTCATAAGTTAAATGGATCTCTGTTACTTTTGTATATTGTCCTCATTTGGTTTTGGATAATTGCATTAGTTTCATTAAATCAGTTTGGCACTGGTTATCTTTTTTCTATATTCTGAATCAACTTTTATTAGATAGTAGTTAACTGTCCATTTAAAGATTCATAACATAAATAACAGCAGCAAATATTATATCTATTCCTTTAATTAATTTATATTTATATCTATTTATTAGTTTCAGCAATATAGCATGGTAGTTACTACTATTATTCCCATTTTAAGGTAAGGCAAATGAAGTACAAAATGCCTTTTTAGGTTCTTAATCCGATGTCTATGAACCAGGGTTTCATGGATAGAATTCAGGGTATCCAAAAATTTGGATGGGGAAAAAAAAGTATTTTCACTAAACTGAAACTGAATTTTGGCATTTTCTCCAACTGTAATAATAGGCAAATAACACAATATTATTAATAGTATAGATTTTAGATACAGTTTTATATCACTTCTCAGTTGTTGCAGGTATCTTCATACAGTATTGGTGTTCATCACTTTTTTGAAAGTATGATAATACCAGAATGACTTCTAGACCTTCTTTGATTTACTGAATTAATGAAGAAGCAAAATATGTGTGAATGTGTATGCATGTATGTATTTAGTACTTAATATTTAATAACTGTATTTCAATATAGTTGTTTTCTTTGCAATTTTGTACCTAAATTGTACTTGCTTTGCATAGTTTTGTGACAACTGACATAAAATCTGTGCTACCATAGTACTATGCAAACCAGACTTCTTATATTTATTTTATGTATATAAAAACACTATTTTGAGGTGGAGTTCATCTGTGTCACCACAAAAAAGGTTGAAATTATCTGCATTAGCGCAAATTAATTACTCTGTGAATGAGTGTGTATATAGAACTCATCAGTAAAATCATCAAGACTAGGCTTTTTGTGTGAGCCCTGGATTATTATTTCAGTATGTTTAAAAATTATTGGTGTATTTAAAATTCTGTTTCTTATTGAGCCAATTTTGTATTGTTGTATGTTGCTGAAATTAATCCACTTAATCCAAATTTTCTTATTAGTAAATAGTTATTCATAATTTTGTTTTATTATATTTTACACATATGTTGTATCTGATTATTTATCCATTCATCTCTCTGCTTTTGTTTATTTGATTATTTTGTTTTGTCAGACATCTGGCATTTCTCTTTTCAAAGATCTCACTTTTGGATTTCAAGTTTTGTATAATTTTTGTCTAACTTTATTTATGTTTCTCTTTGTTTTTTTCAAATTTCTTGAGTTGAATGATCATCAGTTTTTATTTTCAACCCTTCTTTTGTTTAAGTGTATTTCACCTTAGTTTTAGGTCCCTATAATACTGGTTTAAGTAATGTGGTATGCTTTTACCATCCTAATCATTTAATTCATTTCACTGTGGATGGTGCCAAGGAAAATTCTCATTGCTTGGATTTGATTTTGATAATCTTATAAAATAATTTCTTGCTTGGAACTGGCCAGATACAAATATTTTTGAGTAAACTTTTAAAAGCATTTTTGGAAATTTAGGAATTGAAAGTCATGCAAACAAAGCCTGGAATGCAACAGTAAAAAATTAATAGATTTTTACCAAAGTTGGTTGAGATGAGGTCTCTGGCCACAGGTCTCCTTTTGGCTAAACCATCTGGGCTTAATATCTGAGTTCAGAGAGTTACATCACTGACAGGAAGAAACAGGAAATAAATTTGAGCAACATCTGTTTTTCTCCTTAGACAAATTTGTCTATTTGGATCTCATATTTTACAGCTGTTTTCCCTTTTGTTTTATAAACTTTAAAATTTCATGGTTCTAATCATTCCTCTAACCTCAGCAATATTAGATGGTGAAATGTGGAGTTCCCTGGATTCTTTGTTCAGTTTATTTGACCATAAGTACTGAATCTCAGATAATCATTATGACAAATAAACAAACAATATTAGATTCACTTTAAAGCCAGCACATGATCAGAATGTAGAAGAGTAAAGTGCATGTCTTTGTTCACCCAAAGTTTGTTCTGATTTTCACTGTGCCAAAACAAAACAAATTATGTTGAAGAAACATGTTTTACTCTGATTTCAATTTGCCCTCCTAGGTGCATCTCTTCATTAACTCAAAGGTATTTTTGTGTGCTTTGTAATGTCAGTATTTTTTGTATGTATTTTTAGAAGTACACATTAAAAAAAATTTTTTTATTAAGGTGTTATTGATACACACTCTTATGAAGCTTTCACATGAAAAAACAATGTGGTTACTACATTTACCCATATTATCAAGTCCACACTCATACCCCAATGCAGTCACTGTCCATCAGTGTAGTAAGATGCCACAGATTCACTGTTTGCCTACTCTGTGCTACACTGTTTTCCCCATGACCACCCACACCATGTGTATGAAACATAATACCCATCAATCCCCTTCTCCCTCCTTCCACCCACCTTCCCACACCCCTCCCCTTTGGTAACCACTAGTCCCTTCTTGGAGTCTGTGAGTCTGCTGCTATTTTGTTCCTTCAATTTTGCTGCGTTGTTATACTCCACAAATGAGGGAAATCATTTGGCACTTGTCTTTCTCCGCCTGGCTTATTTCACTGAGCATAATATCCTCCAGCACCATCCATGTTGTTGCAAAAGGTAGGATTTGTTTCTTATGGCTGAATAGTATACCATTGTGTATATGTACCATCTCTTCTTTATCCATTCATCTACTGATGGACACTTAGGTTGCTTCCAAATCTTGGCTCTTGTAAATAGTGCTGTGATAAACGTAGGGATGCGTATGTCCTTTTGAATCTGAGAAGTTTTATTCTTTGGGTAAATTCCTAGGAGTGGGATTCCCGGGTCAAATAGTATTTCTATTATTAGTTTCTTGAGAAACCTCCATATTGCTTTCCACAATGGTTGAACTAGCTTACATTCCCACGAGTAGTGTAGGAGGGTTCCACTTTCTCTGTATCCCCACTGGCATTTGTTGTTCTTAGTCTTTTGGATGGTGGCCATCCTTACTGGTATGAGGTGATGTATCCTTGTGGTTTTAATTTGCATTTCCCTGATGATTAGTGATATGGAACATCTTTTCATTTGTCTGGTCCCATCTGAATTTCTTCTTTGGAGAATTGTCTCTTCATATCCTCTGCCAATTTTTTAATCAAGTTATTTGCTTTTTGATGTTGAGGTGTGTGAGTTCTTTATATATTTTGGATGTTAACGCCTTGTCAGATATGTAATTTACAAATATATTCTCCCATACTGTAGGGTGCCTTTTTATTCTATTGATGGTGTCCTTTGCCATACAGAAGCTTTTTAGTTTGATGTAGTCCCATGTGTTCATTTTTGCTTTTGTTTCCCTTGCTCTAGGAGATACATTCAGGAAGAAGTTGCTCATTCTTATATTCAGGAGATTTTTGCCTATGTTGTCTTCTAAGAGTTTTATGATTACATGACTTACATTCAAGTACTTGATCCATTTTGAGTTTACTTTTGTGTGTGAGGTTAAACAATAATCCAGTTTCATTCTCTTGCATGTAACTGTCCAGTTTTGCCAACACCAGCTATTGAAGAGGCTGTCATTTCCCCATTGTAAGTCCATGGCTCCTTTATCATATATTATTTGACCATATATGGTAGGGTTTATATCAGGGCTCTCTAGTCTGTTTCGTTGGTCTATGGGTCTGTTCTTGTGCCAGTACCAAATTGTCTTGAGTACTGTGGCTTTGTAGTAGAGCTGGAAGTTGGGGAACATAATCCCCCTAGCTTTATTCTTCCTTCTCAGGATTGCTTTGGCTGTTCAGGGTCTTTTTTGGTTCCATATGAATTTTAGAATGATTTTCTCTAGTTCGTTGAAGAATGCTGTAGGTATTTTGATAGGAATTGCATTGAATCTGTAGATTGGCCATATTGATGGCCATTTTGACAATATTAATTCTTCCTATCCATGAGCATGGGATGTGTTTCCATTTATTGGTATCTTCTTTAATTTCTCTCATGAGTGTCTTGTAGTTTTCAGAGGATAGTTCTTTCACTTCCTTGGTTAGGTTTATTCCTAGGTATTTTATTCTTTTTGATGCAATTGTGAATGGAATTGTTTTCCTGATATCTCTTTCTGCTAGTTCATTGTTGGTATATCGGAATGCCACAGATTTCTGCATGTTAATTTTGTATCCTGCAACTTTGCTGAATTCAGATATTAGATCTAGTAGTTTTGGAGTGGATTCTTTAGAATTTTTTATGTACAATATCATGTCATCTGCAAACAGGGACAGTTTGACTTCTTCCTTGTCAATCTGGATGCCTGTTATTTCTTTGTGTTGTCTGATTGCCATGGCTAGGCCCTCTAGTACTATGTTGAATAGAAGTGGGGTGAGTGTGCATACTTGCCTTGTTCCCAATCTTAAAGGAAGGCGTTCAGCTTCTTGCTGTTAAGTATAATGTTGGCTGTGGGTTTGTTCTATATGGCCTTTATTATGTTGAGGTACTTGCACTCTATACTCATTTTGTTGACAGTTTTTATCATGAATGGGTGTTGAATTTTCTCAAATGCTTTTCAGCATCTATGGAGATGATCATGTGGTTTTTGTTCTTCTTTTTGTTGATGTGGTGGATTATGTTGATGGATTTTCAAATGTTGTACCATCCTTGCATCCCTGGAATAAATCCTACTTAATCATGATGGATGATCTTTTTGATGTATTTTTGAATTCGGTTTGCTAATATTTTGTTGAGTATTTTTGCATCTATGTTCATCAGGGATATTGGTCTGTAATTTTCTTTTTTGGTAGTGTCTTTGCCTGGTTTTGGTATTAGAGTGATGCTGGCCTCATAGTATGAGTTTGGAAGTATTCCCTCCTCTACTGTTTGGAAAACTTTAAGGAGGATGGGTATTAGGTCTTCAGTAAATGTTTGATAAAATTCGGGGGTAAATCCATTTGGTTCAGGGGTTTTGTTCTTAGGTAGTTTTTTGATTACCAATTCAATATCTTTTCTGGTAATTGGTCTATTCAGATTTTCTGTTTCTCTCTGGGTCAGCCCTGGAAGGTTGTATTGTGTTAGAAAGTTTTCCATTTCTTCTAGGTTATCCAGTTTGTTAGCATAAAATTTTTCATAGTATTCTATCATAATTCTTTGTATTCTGTGGTGTCATAGTGATTTTTCCTTTCTCATTTCTGATTATGTTTATGTGTGTAGACTCTCTTTTTTTCTTGATAAGTCTGGCTAGGGGTTTATCTATTTTGTTTATTTTCTCGAAGAACCAGCTCCTGCATTCACTGATTCTTCCTATTGTTTTAGAATTCTTGATTTTATTTCTTTCTGCTCTAATCTTTATTATGTCCCTATTTATACTGACTTTGGGCCTCATTTCTTCTTCTTTTTCTAGTTTCGTTAATTGTGAGTTTAGAGTGTTCATATGGGATTGTTCTTGTTTCCTTAGGTAGGCCTGTATTGCAATATACATTCCTCTTAGCACAACCTTCACTGTGTCCCACAGATTTTGCGGTGGGTGTTGAATTATTGTTGTCATTTGTCTCCATATATTGCTTGATCTGTTTTTATTTGTTCATTGATCCATCGGTTATTCAGGAGCATGTTGTGAAGCATGCATGTGTTTGTGGTCTTTTTCATTTTCTTTGCATAATTTATTTCTAGTTTTATACCTTTGTGGTCTGAGAAACTGGTTGGTACAATTTCAATCTTTTTGAATTTACCAAGGCTCTTTTTGTGGCCTAGGATATGATCTATTCTTGAAAATATTCCATGTGCACTTGAAAAGAATGTATATTCTGCTGCTTTTGTGTGTAGAGTTATGTAGATGTCTGTTAGGTCCATCTGTTCTAATGTGTTGACAGTGCCTCTGTCTCCTTATTTTGTGTCTGGTTGATCTGTTCTTTGTAATGAGTGTAGTGTGGGAGTATTCTAGAATAAATGCACTGCATTCTATTTCCCCTTTTAATTCTGTTAGTATTTGTTTCACATATGTAGGTGATCCTGTGTTGGGTGCATAGATATTTATAATGGTTATATCTTCTTGTTGGATTGACCCGTTATCATTAGGTAATGTCCTTCTTTGTCTCTTGTGACATTCTTTGTTTCAAAGTCTATTTTGTCTGATACAAGTACTGCAGCTCCTTCTTTTTTCTCCCTATTAGTTGCATGAAATATCTTTTTCCATCCCTTCACTTTTAGTCTGTATATGTCTTTAGGTTTAAAGTGAGTCTCTTGTAGACAGCATATAGATGGTTCTTGCTTTTTTATCCATTCAGTGACTCTATGTCTTTTGATTAGTGCATTAGACGATTTACATTTAGCGTGATTATCTATAGGTATGTACTTATTCCCATTGCAGGCTTTACATTTGTGGTTACCAAAGGTTCAAGGTTAACTTCCTTACTATCTAAAAGTCTAACTTAACTCACTTAATATGGTATTACAAACACAATGTAAAGATTCTTTTTTTTCCCTCCTTTTGCTTCCTCCTCCTGTCTTTATATATTAGGTAACACATTCTGTATTCTTTGTCTATCCCTTAATTGTCTTTGGGGATAGTTGATTTAATTTTGCATTTGCTTAGTAATTAACTATTTTACTTTCTTTACTGTGGTTTTATTACCTCTGCTGACAGCTATTATACATTAGGAACACTTCCATCTATAGCACTCCCTCCAAAATACACTGTGGAGATGGTTTGTGGGAGGTAAATTCTCTCACCTTTTGCTTATCTGGAAATTGTTTAATCTCTCCCCCAAATTTAAAGGATAATCTTGCTAGATAAGGTGTTCTTGGTTCAAGGCCTTTCTGCTTCATTACATTAAATACATCATGCCACCTCCTTCTGGCCTGTAAAGTTTCTGCTGAGAAGTCTGAAGATTGCCTGATGGGCTTTCCTTTGTATGTGATCTTATTTCTCTCTCTGGCTGCTTTTAATAGTTTGTCATTATCCTTACTGTTTGCCATTTTAATTACTATATGTCTTGATGTTGTCTTCCTTTGGTCCATTGTGTTGGGAGATCTGTGCACCTTCATGGCTTGAGAGACTATCTCCTCCCCCAGATTGGGGAAGTTCTCAGCAATTACCTCCTCAAAGACACTTTATATCCCTTTTTCTCTCTCTTCTTCTCCTCTTGCCCCTATCATGGGTATATTTTTCCTTTTGGATTGGTCACACAGTTCTCTCAATATTCTTTTATTCTTAGAGATCCTTTTTTCTCTCTTTGCCTCAGCTTCTTTGTATTCCTCTTCTCTAATTTCTATTTCATTTATTGTCTCCTCCACCATATCTAATCTGCTTTTAAAACTTTTCATTGTAGTTTCATTTCTGATACTGTGTTCCATAATGATTGGGTCTCCGACCAGAATTCATTCCTGTGTTCTTGAATATTTTTCTGTACCTCCATGAGCAAGTTCATGATTTTTGTTTTGAAATCCCTTTCAGGCAGATTCATTAGGTCGATTTCCTTTGAATTTTTCTCAGGGGTTGTATTCATAATTTTACTTTAAACCAGGTTCTTTTGGCATTTTGGATTTGTATATGGCGCCCACTAGTGCCAAGAAGCTCTTCTCTCTGGAGCTGCTCAACCCCTGAAGCAATGTCAGGGGTCAGAGGAGAGCAGTATTAGTGTCTGGGTGGCAGAAAGAGCTGTTTCCTGCTTCCCAGCTGCAATGCCTGTCTCCACTGCCAGAACCCATGGGCCGAGCACACAGGTATAAGCCTCTGTGCTTTGCATTTTTAGTTGCTGTAGATGGGGCTTCCCTCTGGCTGGCCTAATGCCAGGGTAGGGTTTGCTGGTTTGCAAGTCAGGTCAGGCTGGCCAGGAGAAAGACTCAGTAGGCTGCATTTCATGGAGGGGGTCCTTGGAGCTCTGTAGCCAGCCAGGGAGCTGGAGCTCCTGAAGATGGCGAAAGTTCCCAACCTGGTGGGCATAGTGCCCCCAGACAATTTTGTCTACCTGTCCTTTCTCCTGAGCAGTAATCTCTGTGCAATACTTGCCCCTTTAGCATCCCTCTTGCTGTTAGGAAGTCTCTCAGACTGCCCACCTTTCTTTTTTTCCAGAGCAGCTCGATATGGATCACTGCTTTCCACAAGCAGCTGGAATCTCAGTCTCTCTAGGTATTCTGCCTGTCTTAGCTTTCCAACCCCCTAATCACGAGAGTACCATGAAAACACCATGAAATGTAGGTTTGTGCTCCCAGAGCAGATCTCCAGAGTTAGGTATTCAGCAGTCCCAGGCCTCCACTACCTCCCCACTCTGTTTCTCTTCCTTCTGCTGTGAGTTGGTGTGGAGGAAGGGCTTAGGTCCCACCGGGCCACGGTTTTGGTACATTACCCTGTTCCATGAGGTTTATTCTTTTTGCCAGGTATATGTAGTTTGGTATAGTCCTCTTTCCTGTTGCTCTTTCAGGATTAGTTATATTAATTATATTTCGTGTTATATGCTGTTTTAGGAGGAAGCCTCTGTCTCACCTCTCATGCCGCCGTCTTTAATCCTCACTTCAGGAATACAGTTGAAAATACAATTTTGGGCTTGGAGAATGGAGTTGAGGACTTTGGTGACTTCATTTCCTTACCTACCCTGCTCTGCTCTCTGCTCTTTCTACTCACTAAGGCCAAATTTTCTCTTGTGGTAATATTCAATGTGCCACTTTCTGGTATTGTATATTTGATGAAATGATAAACAACCCATTTTTCTGAGCTGAACCTGAAAGTATAGCAGGTAGAATGTACCATGATCAAAAAGTCAAGGCTTTTTCAGCCACAGCCATTCACCATAAACTGTGTTTCTTTATTCAATAATTTATTCATGTTGCCATCATATATTTAGGGAGTTGTATGTCAGGCAGTAATTTAGATAATAACATTTTGGACTTTACTGATTAAAGGAAAACCAGAACTTAGAATTCTAACAGGCACAATAGTCTAGACATGGAGAAAGAGGAGCAAAAATAAATGTACTAGGAAGAACTGGCTGTGGTTTTCTTTTCCTTTTTACCATTCCCAAATTCCACAAGATAAAGATTGAGGACAATAGGAGAATTTAATTGGATCTTTCCTAGAATGACCAATCTTGATTTTTTCCAAGAAGAGAAGCCATTATAAGTAATATATTTCTTTTTTGTATTGCTTGAACTCAAAGAGG
>JAVSCE010008455.1:0-129658 GCA_032199065.1 Smutsia gigantea
ATCCCTGGTAGATCAGATGGCTACATGAATACTTGTATTTTAAAATTGCCTAGTACTTTTTAATTTTTTTCAGCTAATTCTAACATTTCCATATTTTAGCCTAGTAGAAATGGAAAGTGATGTAGAGCAGGCGTCATCCTCATTTTAGGGGTGTGGAAATGAAAATACTGTGAAGGTAAGAGATTTGTCTATCATTTTACAAGTAATTAGTGGCCTATCTTAAATATGAGATGAACCTAAACTGCACACTTAATTCTACTTTTCTCCTTTATGACTCCAAATTCTTGTTATCAAAGACTTACATTTCATTTTTCTGTAGATCTAGTTGATTATTCCTTTGATTACTCATTACTGCCCATGGTCTGTCAGCTCCCTAGAATGCTTGTGTGCTGCAGAGGCTTCTGTAAACTGGCAGTTTACAGACCCCTATTCCCACAAGTGCCCTTCTCTTCCCCTGGGCTGTCTCTTCTCATGCCTTGTAAGGATTTCACTGTGGGGCCTGTTCTAATGCCTGCAAAGCCCTGGGCTCATCGCTCAGTCCTCATTCACTGGCTTCAGGTCTTTGGTAACTTTACCTATTGTGTTGTTTGCTTCTGCCTATCTAGGCAAGCTCCAGCGTGTTGAAGGTGTGCATTCCAGATCTTCGTTCAAATGCCTAGAAGAATATAAACGTGCAGGAGGCAGAGTGTTCAGAGAGCCTGGTGGAGATTACAAAGAAGAAAAGGGAATGCTTTTAATTTGGCAAGAGAAGAAAAGATCGTTGAGGCCTTCTGTTTATTTCTTGAATGGAGTAGTTTGTTTAGTCCTTAATTCAGAGTTAACACTATGAATTTTAATGTGCGTTAAGATTACCACTGATTTCCTTCTATTTGTTTCAACTCCATTGGGATATTCTATAAACATGATCTTGCTAAGTATTGTCATCAAATGTTAGTAAACAACTCCTGAAAGAACAGAATTTGTCTCCTCAGTGATATGTGGAAGCTATAAACATACAATGATAAGCATGCTTTGTTTTGGTATTTTGTATTTGGGAATCAGGTAAAGTTAGCCCTGTTTTTAACAATATAACCGAAGAGATATGTACAGTTAACCTACCTGTTGTAGGTGTGTACATCTGCTTTGTCCTAGACAGGGTCAGAGAGAGAGCTTGCAATTGAGTGTATGTGTCTACATGCCAAAATAACTTTCTTTGGTATTATTTATGGAATTAATAGTGCCTCTCTTATCTCCAATTAATGTGACAAAAAGCAGGATAATCACAGTGATATTCCCTCTATGTGTTTAAATTAGTGTACTTGCCTTTTTAGTAGAAATTGAATAGGTCCACAATCAGTTAAAAAGCTGTCATTTAAGTCTTCCCATTTAAAATAGTCACTGCATACACAGATGCCATAGAGCTATAAAGTTGTATTTGTTGATTAAACAAAGGCTTTTGCACTTTACTTATGTATAACAAACAACTACTAAGCAATAGGCATTTAATGCATGCAGATGTTATACCACAACAAAGATGAATCAGCACTTGGTAAGTCTGAAAAGGAATTTGTAATGGAAATGGGCTCATCAAACTTGTGCGTCTATGATATTTTTATTGATGAAGTATGCAGGCAATGTACTGGCTTTACTGTTGGGTTCTACTGGCTACTGCAAGAAAAATGGTGATATTTGGCAGCAGTTCCTGAAATAGGAGGTAACAACATTAGGTTGATTACATATGTTTTAGTGTGAGATGTAGTAATCTGCAGATTATGTTGTGAATCTAGCAGAGATTACCCATTAAAATAGATAAAACTATTTTAATTGGCACTTTCATTTACTTTGAAGTATTGAAAGGGTTATATTGCATTCTAAAGCTAGCTTACATCCAGATAATTGTGTCATGACGAATCAGAAATTGCATGATGAAAATCAAGTAGCTTAAAAGTGTGCGATGCCAGGGTGTACTCAGCACCCTGACACATGGGGCAGAACACTGGGAGGAGGCCTGCCCACGGGGCGACACTGCCTGCCTTCTTTAGAGTTCTGGCTGTAGGCTTTTCTTCTTGAAACAGCACTCTTTTTGTTGTTTGAATATATCTGAAGACAGGCTATAAGTGATGGATTTCCAGAATTCCACAAATTCTGGCAAAGAAATTTTCTTGGGGCCTTTGCAGTCTAATGATACTATTCTAGGAAGTACAAATGGGGCCAGGCTCATCAACCCTGTGGATAATCAGGCATGGGCCAGCTGGATTTTGGAATCACCTGCAGTGTTTACACTTCTCCCATGTGGGGGAACAGGCCTGGCAGGAAGGAAAAAGTAGACTGAGAGGGAATGTTGAACAGCTGTTTTCCGTCCTCCCTGAAAAAGAAGAGGAAATCTACTTACAGTAAGCATCAAGAGGGATTTATGCTAAATACGGGGAAATTTTTCTGAGTGTTTAAACCTTTAGAATGGATTTCTGAAGGAGGCCTTTTAGTTCTTCTCTGTTTAGAAAGGTTTAAGTGAGTTTGTCCTGAAAGGATGTTAGCCTTTGTCTTCTGGGGTTCTGATTTTATGACTTTTGCTCATCTAGATTTGAAAATTTTAGGAATTAAAAATGACTTAACTGTATGTGAATCTAGAAGAAAGGGTCACTTTTAGTGTTTGACATACAATTTGCCGTTATAGTTTCTACTTAGCATTTTTATTTATTAGAACAAAGTATATGCTAAGTAGTTAAATATTCTTCATATAAGATTCCTTCAGCATTTTATTCTAGTACACATTATAGTATCTGAAAACTTCTGTACGCTTAATCTATTTTCTCCCTGAATGGGTCACTTTTCTCCACATACTGTTTTCATTCTAGAAAATCATTAAAAAAGGTCTTGGCAACAGACTATGATGTTCCATTTGAACTTTCAGTAATATCTTTTACATTTCTCTGCTTCATTTTTTATAATAGAACTAGACTGGCAACATGGGCCACATAAACATATGGGGCGTTCATCAGTCATGTGGTCAAAATATAGAGGTTGCCTGTGTTAGAGTCTAAAAACCTCTCTCATATACCAAACTTCTTGCAGCTGTATTTATGGTTAAGAATAATAATGATATTTATAGAAACAGAATGTGAACTTTGTTTCATTTTTGTTTAAGAAGATAGAATCTCCATGATTGAGTCCATGGTTTCAGGCCAGTTCTGTTTCCACTCAGTATTAAAATTAGATAGTACCTAAGATATAATTATCCTAAAAGTAGGTTCATTTTGATGCAGCAAAAGGTGTTGGAAAATGCACTTTCAGCCATTATTGGGTCAGTGGGCTTGGAGGATGCCAAGAAGAGGAGTTCAACAGAAATGTCTTAGGTACTTAGAATTCAGTTTCAACTTCATTTAAAGTAATTTTGAGCTACTTTTCACAATTACCTTTCTCAAAGGAAAGTCTAACTAATTCTTGGAAGCAGTGAAAAACCTACAGTTACCTTAGGTAGGAGTGTCTTTTGCTGATCCCATTGGTTGTGAGCTTAAAAACTCGGTCTTTACTAAGCCTTCCACAAGTTCGAGCCTCTTGGTTCTAATGAGAACCCAGGAGAAGTAGAGAGCAAAATAAGAATGATCTGTTGCTTTTATGTAATAGTTCAGTTTATCATTTCTTAAACACTAGTGTGAAATTTTAAGATCCATCACTTTTTTGTAAGCGAACCAGTATTGTTCAGATGGGATTCTTCCTGTTAATTGTGTGCTATGTTGGGGTTCAAATATTTTCAGCATTAAATTTTTTAGACTTACTGTGAATTGCATAGAATTAGTTTATAAAGTTCAAATTAACAAATGGTATTTGAATATCTGCTGTGGGAACTTGGGAACTTTAAAAATTCAGTCTTCATCTCTACTTTTTAAATTTATCCTGCAAGTTTTAGGATAAGTTGGGCAACATTTATTCTTATTAAATGTGTGTTAGTATTTATATTACTAAATTGCCATAAAATGATAAATCCCGTGCCTGAAGAAGTTGGATTGAAGTAGCAGTGTTAGGATGGGTATATAACAGATCCCTATTTGTTTGCTTACACCCTTTTTTCTTGGTGAAGCTGCTGAAGTTTGGTTCAGTGATTGCAAACTTCAGAAAAGATAAAACTGTTAACTTCAGAATGAATGCTTTGATATATAATTTTTTTCCAATGTACTTTTGAGCCTGGAGAGTTAGGTGAAAGGACCTTTATACTTTAGCGATAGAAATGCTGAAAGGACGTAGTCATTCAGCAAGTATTTGACAGGTAGTTGTGTTTGAGGGGACGTCTGGGTGGAGGAGAGGAGGGGAGGCATGCAAAATAAACATGACATGGTTTCTAGCTGTGGGGAGCTATAAAATCAGGTTGGAGAAGGATAACTGAGTATGAAACTTTATGAGAACAATTAAGTGCTGAAGAGACAAATGCATGCAGTAGAATTGCAGGAAGGAAGAGATCTGTAAGGGTGACATGGGCAGAAAATACTCAACTGGGAAGGGAGTATGAATTAGGCCTCAAGAAGATTTTATGCCAAAAAGGGGCAGGGAGGAGGGGGTGGGGGCGCCAGAAGAAAGCATTGCAAGCAGGGTGTCCAGCTGTGTGAAGGCTCAGAAACAGTGAGCAGAGAAATGGAGTGGCTGCCAGGTTGAGGAGAATTTCCTGGAAAAATTATGGGAATTCACTTATATCCATTTATAATATTCTCTTTCCTTTCTTCCTTCATTCTTCATCTGTTCTTTCATTGTTTTCCACAAATGTATTTTGAAGGCCTGTATTGCTTGTCATCAGTGGTCCTTGACACTGTAGGAAAGACAAAGAAAACTAAAACCCCTGACTCATAGCAGCTTATACCTGAGCAGTTGAGATCTACCTTAAATCCCTTTTGGATCCAGAGAGGACTGAATAAATGTGAGAAAGGGGGATAACATGCACTGTCAAATAACAGTAAGTGTGTGATTAGTACAAAATGCATAAATTAGTAGAGACAGTTAAAGTTAGAAACATTCTGTTGGCCCCGTTTTAAGGCACAACTTGGACATTACCTCCTCAGTGCATCCTTCTTCTTAGCCAGAATTTTAACTTCTGTTCATTTCAATAAGTTTGTCATTCTCATGCTAATTTCCTTTTATTTTAGTAGTTTGTGTAAATATTTTATTTCTTTTGCCATCTAATAAGATGGTATAAGCACCTTCTTGGCTGGCATCACCCCTGAATTCTCAAAGAATATTGAACAATGCATATATGAGGCCACAGGGGAGACCCATTATGGATGAATTTGGAAGGGAAGGCCTCAAAGAACATTCTTTGGGGAAGATAGGATGTTGGGTGTGGAGTAGGTAGAAAGAGGGAACCTGTGAAAGAGAGTAGCGGTAGGAATAAAGGATCAAAAATGTGAGCTGTGCTCAAGCAAGGAAGAGCAAGTAAGTGTGAAGGGAGCATTTGTGTGGGGAGAAAATGAGTGGTAACATTGAAAAGGTAGGCCAGTCCTAGATTGTGGAAACTCTTGGATGAGAAAGTTGTTCATTTTACTGTGGGAAATAGAGGCCTTTGAGTAGAAAAATAATGTGATGGTGATTAATTTGTGAGGAACTTTCTCTGTCCCAAAGATAATTATTTCATAGATAGCACGGTCAGATCTTCAGTAACTCAGTTCATCTGTGTCAGTTTCCTCAGCAGTGAAAAGGGGGTGTAACTAGTATCTGCATTATGCGACTGTGGTCGAGATTAAATGAATTAATCCATGTGAAGTACATAGCATAATTCCTGCTACTTGGTAAAGCACTATTTATATATTTATTGTTTATAGCAGCCTCTGGTATAGAGATAAGAATTACAATCTCTTTTTTAGAAATGAAAAAATCATAGAGCTAGGACCTTGTATTAGTTTGGTAGAGCTGCTATAACAAAATGCCTCTAACTGGGTGTCTTAAACAAGAGAAATTTATTGCCTCACAGCTCTGAAGGTAAGAAGCCTGAAATCCAGGTGTCAGCAGGGTTGGTTCCTTCTGAGGCCTGAAGGAGAATCTCCTCCATGCCTCTATCCTGGCTTCTGGAGGATTCTGTCAGTGTTTGGCATTCCCTGGCTTATCGATGCTTCCCCTTTGTCTCTGCCTTCACTCTTACATGGCACTCTCCCTGTCTATGTCCCTGTCCAAATTTGCCTTTTTTATAAAGATTCCAGTCATATTTGATTAGGGGCCCATCCTACTCCAGTATAACCTCATATTAACTAGTTATATCTGAAATAACCCCATTCCCAAATAGGTCGCATTCTGAGGTCACATTAGGGATTAGGACTCCCAACATTATGAGCTTTTGCAGGACACAGTTAAACCCATTACAGACCCTGAGTCAGATCTTTTGAGTGTTTACTATGACCAGTGTGCCAAAAGGTTGTAGAAAAGAGAAGGAATCTGTAGGTTTATATGAGAAACAATGAGCTGTGCTTGGCTCTTCTCTCTCCTGTTACGGACGTGCACCATTCCCTGAATAGCCACAGTAACGAACATGCCACGGGTGTGTCCCTTTCTGCTGAAAGAAATCTTTTACATTTCTTCCTTCTTTCTTGCATGGTGCTGTCTGTGACTTCTTTCCATTTTGGGGTTGGAGATAAAGATATTAAGGTAAGTTTAGGGACATTATACTTGTACTGGATAACTTCAGTCTTCTCTATAAATTTGGATGATATATCACTGTCCCAAAGTATAGGTGAGAAAGGAAGAACTGAATACTTTTGGAAAAATCTGAAGTATCAAAGTATGGATTTTGCTTGAAGAATCTATTGGAGATGAATAAACAGGTAGATGGGCAGCTGAGAGGTAAGACAGAAGTTGATTCGTCTCAGGTTTATCATAGGGATTGAGGTAGAATGGACAAATATCATTCTTAATCACTGAGGAAGACGGATATATCCCCAAACAAAATAAATTACCTGTGATGACCAAAAAGAGTCAAATGGTGAATTCAGGAGGTGAAAGTGCCAGGAGAGTCCCTAAGAGTAACTCCAGGGCGGCCCCAGAAACTGAAGCACCTGCTGCAGTTTGCCTGTGGGTTGGGGAGAGTGAGATGTGGCCTCCGTGGGCAAGCACAGCAGGGGGTAAGGTGTCCCTGAAAGAGTCAAAGGTACTTTATAAAATATTTAAATTGGAAGGATCCTAAGTGACATCTGGTTCCTCTCCCCCGCCCCATTTACCTCAGCAGTCACCTGACAGTTGGTCATCTAGTCTCCACATTCATTTAGGACAAGACATGAGAAGAAAGCTTAAAAATAAGCTCAGTTCAAAAGGGGTTTTCTCCAGCATGAATGAGGAGAGTTTCATCAGGTTTGGCCAAATGAAGTAGCTCGGTGGCATCTGGCTGTGGGCAGAGATGGAGTAAAGTGGGTAGGGTGGGTAGGAGGGGTATATGCCTGCATCAAGAGATGCAAGGGCTGCGGCAACACTCCCAGAGTAGGATGCTAAAGACAGAATGAAGTTCAGGCAGTTGACTTACAAGATG
The DNA here is from genome assembly GCA_032199065.1 of Smutsia gigantea. Lineage (NCBI taxonomy): Eukaryota > Metazoa > Chordata > Mammalia > Pholidota > Manidae > Smutsia > Smutsia gigantea. The sequence continues at coordinate 7,475 of JAVSCE010008455.1, forward strand.
AGGATATAGATAATGAGCTAAACATTCATGAACTTGGACATACCGCAGACGTTACATATCTGGCTATGCTGCAGACTCTGAATTGTATTTCTGGCATTGGACATGAGCTTGTGGCTCTGTGGCCAGCAATTCAGAGATGATTCATTTGTTCTGCACAGCATGTATAGTCTCCGGTGGTCTAGTAAACCTTTTCCTTTCCTCAAGAATTGTTTCCGGACTACTAACACTTTATAGATCTATAAAAAATCACCATAGTAAGTTTTTTTAAGCTCATGTAGGAATGGTATAGGTGTTAAATAATTCATTAGATAGTATCCTTATTCTTTTGAATTCTCCAGATAAAAGAAATGTTAATGGTACGGGAAGATTTTTTTTTTTATTTGCAAATAATAGCATTAATAAAGCCCTTATATTGAACCATTAAATAACAATTGAAATCCTTGGGAATATGGTTAAAAGTGGAGACGTGGAGGGAATCACTTTGAATTTTAAAACAGAACCTTGATAAAAGCCTTAGCATTAAAACAGTCATCCAGTGGAAAGAGAGGCCTGGCTGGTCTGGGCATGGTAGATGGGAAGAGCAGCTCCTGTCTAATGCCATCCATTAGATGGGCTGCAAGTTTGGAGGTGGCATTAAGAAAAAGACTCAAAGCAAATCATCCGTGGCCTGTTGGGAAACAGCAAGGGACACTCAGGGGGTGGCCTGCATGTTCACAAGGGCACAATGGGACACGGGCGTTCAGTTTAGCATGCCAGCCACAGCCTGGGGTGGACTCAGTGAGAGCCTCATGCCTCGGGGAGGTCTGGAGGGGAGCTGGTGGGGCAGCACCGCTCAGTGGCTCTGTAATGATCGCCCTGAGGACTCTTGAAAGGTCTAAGAGTAGTACATTTTGTCTTCAAATGGTTTGCCTTGGCACACAAAGATTTTTATTGCTTCTTTTTATGTAGTTTTATTTATATAGTGATAAATTATATATATAGTTATCTTTTGAGTTTTAAAGGTTTACATCTTGACACATGCATTGATCCATTCAATAAATAGTCTCTGAGTGTTTATGAAGTGCTAGGCAGTCTTCTAGGTGTTGGGAAAAAAGCAAAAAGCAAAGTGCCCCCATGGAGCTTAACTTACACTGTAAAGGGGGAGCCAGACACACGAAAGAAATAAGTAAGTTGTATAGTAGATCTGAAGGTTATAAGCACAAAGAAGAAACATAAAACCCAGATCAAGTTAGGGAATGGTGGCAGTTGTGTGTGATAAGGATGTAATTTAGATTGGATGGTTGCAGCTGGCCTCACTTGAGAAAGTGATATTTGAGCAAATACTTAGATGGAGTGAGGAAGCAAGCCATGTGGATGCCTGGGGGAAGCACGGCAGGCAGAGGGAACCAGCACAGGGCACTGAGGGAGGGAGCACACACCACGTGTACGAGAACAGCAAGGAGGCCGCACGGCTAGAGTGGGGAAAGAGATGGGGACACCTGTAGGATGAGAAGGAAGAGGGGTGATGGGCCGTGGGAACACCTGTGGGACAAGAAGGCAGAGGGGGGATGGGCCGTGGGGAGACCTGTATTTTGAGGGTGGAGCGAACAGAATTTACTGATGTTGGGAATTGTAGTCGGAGTGGGGAAAGGAAGGAGGGGGCGTTTGGGCCTGAATTGCTGGCAGGATTGGTTGCCAGGAACGGAGATGGGGAGATCCTGAGAAAGCAGTCAGTGCCTGTGTCTTTGGGTTAATTATATCTATGTATCATTGTTTTACAAACCAAGACTGTGGTATTCTGGGTTTTAATTATGATTCAGAACATTTTGAAAGTACTGAGGGATTTTGATGCCAAAGAACTATGATCTGTGAGACAAAAATGAGAATAGTGACATAAGCATCACTCCATATATTCTCATCCAGTAAAATAGCATTTTAATTTTAATCAAATGATCTTGAATTACAGGTTTAATGCTAGCAAATTGCTTTCTTATGAAATTCTTTTAAGCCTTTTGCCTAACATCTTAGTGTTTCATTTTAGACATTATCTAAAGCTTTTAGGCAATCTGTAAGTCCAGTATATTCTGTTATGTCTTTTGCTTCAACAGCAACTGAAAATTGTTTTTCTCAGTGTAAGAGAAAAATTGCAAAAGTTGAGTAAAGAGATAGATTTGGTGAAAAATGCCACATTTTCTTTTCTACTGGGACAAAGTGTTACAGCAGGACTCTCATAATTCTAACAGAAATATAGATGATATTTTAAAATGAAGTTGAGGGGGTCTCCAATATCACTGTGCGGCTCAGTGATTCACTAGAAGGACTCACAATAAGCTGTTATCATCTTGCTTATGGCTTAATACAGTCGAAGGATACAGATTAAAATCAGCAATGGAAAAGGCACATGGGGCAAGTCCAGGGGAGACTAGGCCCAGGCTTCCACGTGTCCTGTGCTAGGGGAGCTGCATTCCCAGCAACACTATGTGACGACATGTGTAAAGCCGTGTTGCCTGTCAGGGAAGCTCACCCCTGCCTTCATGTCCAGGGCATTTATTGGGGTTCAGTCATGCAGAAATGCAGTACTTGCATGATTGACTTAAGCTATTCACACTCTGGCCTCCTAGTACAAAGATAGGAGTTCATCATAAATCACATCGTTAGTATAAACTAACTAATCAAACAGGTACCACTGGCCCAAGGCCTCAGGCATACAAATAACTATCAGGCAGAATATTACAAGGCCTTAGAGCTCATCTCCCTTGAGCCAGACAAGGGCCAGTCCTGAAGACAGGCCTTTCTTGGAAATGTGTGGGGTTTGAGCGATAGAACCGCTGAGTTAACCCTTTCCGGCATAGCATAAACATGGTATTAGTGCCTCTTGGAGTCATTATTAGTAGAGGGTAAATTTATAGGACCTGATGCTGGAGGAGATGATGTAAGGACATACCCAAAATAAGCATCATTATTGCTAAATTCATAAATTAGTGAACCAGAGTAGGTTACATATGAGAGGCTAAATGCATATTGTGATGCTTCACCTGAACATGTTATTGGTGTCATGACTCATCTCACAGAAGTTTGCAGATATTGGGCTAGAAGAGCAGAGGCACTGACCTGCGAGCATATGTGATATTGATTGGAATCAGGAAAGAGATGGAAAGGAGAAAAGGAGGCCTGGAAGTTGATGCTGAGGCAGAGGAATTGGCTCATTTGACTCTGAAGGCCAAGAAATCCCATGATCTGCAAGCCGGACTCCCAGGAAAGCTGGTGGTACAAGTCCCAATCCAGGGGCAGGAGAAAACTGATGTCCCAGCTCATGCAATGAGGCAGAGAGAGACTGAAAGAGAGAGAGAGAGAATACGAATTCTCCCTTCCCTTCCTCTGCCTTCTTGTTCCACTCAGACCCTCAGTGGCCTGAATGTGGCTTACCCACATCAGGTAGAGCCATCTGCTTCTCTCAGTCTACTAATTCAAATGCTAATATTTTCTGGAAACCTTTTCACAGACACATCCAGAAATAATGTTTAACCAAATATCTGGGCACCCTGTGGCCAGTCAAGTTGACACATAAAATTAACTATCACAACTGTTAAGAAAAGAAGTCACATACCCAAAAATCAAAGGGGAAGAGTTGATTACAGAAATAAAGATAGTTGTATCCATAAACTCAAAGAGTTACATTACCAACTGAAAGTTCATGTACATTGCCATTTATGGGACATAGAAAATGTCTTTTGATCAAACATAAGATTTCCAAAAATTCTATTTAAATTCAGTTAATTTTTTCATCTTTTAAATTTCATCAAGACAGATGTTTCTATGTTTAGGATGTCTTTCTGACTTGTAAGCATATATATATATCAGTGTGGTGTATAAGTAAAGCTCTCTCTCTCTCTCAGTTTTGATGAGGAAATTATATTAGATTCATAGACTTCTTTTTTCTTCAGATGTGTTCAGTTGCTTGGAATATGTTGCCTGAAAGTTATAAATGTGCTGTTGAGCAGGAAGGAGAAACCTCTTAGCATCAAATGCTTTATGTTTGTCAAAGTATTTGATATTTTTAGGCTCTTGAAGATTGCAAGGTTATGAATACACAGTGCTATGCGCCTATTTTAAAAATAACTTCCTGTGAGTGACAGTTTTGTGAGCACTTCCTCCTGGTATCATGGCCACTTCCTTTCAGCTGGACTGATCTTGGTGTTCTCATTGAGAAGATGATGACTGCTAGTATTTATCACACACTTTCTAAATCCTCGGCACCCTTTTATGCTTCATGTATATCAGCTAATTTAAGATCACAGAAACCCTGTGAAGGAAAGTATTATTACTTTATCCACTTTACGGAGGAGGAAACAGGATGCAGTGACTCTGGGATTCAACTCCTAGAAGTCTGGCTCCAGCTTTGTGCTGTCAGCCAGCCACTAATCATATTCTGAGATGAATGGTGATAACTAGCATTTATTTGGAGTGCTTACCAGAAAGTAGTCAGTGCTTTATAGGTGTTCATCTCATTTAATCTCCCAAATAGTCTGAGACAAATGTAGTTTTTATCTTCATTTTAAGTGAAGGAAAAGGTTTAGCTAGTTGGCTTGTCTAGATAATTTAAATAGTTATATTGCTATGAGAAAGCAACTCTGAGCCCTGTGCCAGGCCTTTTAACCACCTCACTGGTCTACCTCAGAAATCTATGGCAGGAAGAAAAATTTTACCTTAGTTTTTCATGGTTTAGTTTAACTTACGTGAAATTGTTTGAGGTTATATTTAGCTATTGGCTTCATTATCTTTATTCATCTTTTTTATGCTTCATATTTTTTAGCCAGTAATGCCAGAAAAGTGCGTTTTCACGGTTAAAGCTTTTGCTGAGAAAACCATAGCTGCTTTTCTAGACACTTCCCAAAAATATTCGGTTACACTGTTTAGAAAATTTTGAAAAGAAAGATTGCTAATTTTGGGGGGGGCCAGGTATAGTGAGTTAAATTGCTTTGGACTAAGGGAGAATTCCTACTCATTTTTATTGTCAGAGTAATAAAGTACTGCAGTTAAAAAAAACACCTCAGAAACACCAATTTCTTAGATTTTTATCCTGTGGTTTTTTTTTAAGGCAGAGCATAGTTTTTCTTGTTTACTTTGCAACCTTATAACTAGCATAGTTCCCGGATTTATTAGCTGTTTAATACATAACTGGATTAATAAATAGCTACAAGAAATTCTTACCCTCGACTTGGATAGGGAATTGATATTCCAATTCTGGAAAACAATGCATTGGAAAACTTGGTAAGCATAATTACTACTTCTTTAAAAGATTGAAAGTACCAAAAAGAAATATACTTAATTATATTCACCGTTAAATTATTCTGAAAATATCAGAATAAAAATTCTGAAAATACTTTAGCATGTTGTATTCCAACACCTTCATCAAGAAAATCAGTTAAAATTGCAATACAGTAGTAGTAATCAGACATCCAATTGTTAGACTGCTAGATAAGCTAGAATTTACTTATACTTTATTTTAGAAAGTATAACCATTCCATTTTACCTTTTAGCCTTTTTTGTAAACAAAGTAAAGTACTCCTAGTCTTATCAATGACTTTTTAGACCCCCATCTCTACCCTGCTTTCTTTTTGCCTTCATGAAAATGATACAGATTTTTACTTTCTTTCTACATACTGTATAAGACAACCACTCTCTCAAAAGATGTATCTTAATGGTTCTTAGTTTTGTATTAATGTGTTCCAGGCAAAACTCTACTACTAAATTACCCCTCCAGTTTGATAGCCACAAATTTACTCATTTAAGTAGGCTCCAATTAATGGGAGATGGAGTCTTCAGACTTGACATTAGACATAATTTATATTAATTATTCTCCTACAAGGAAATTATACATTATCATTGTTGGTGTAGGGAAGAAGTGAGGTTCAGATTATATGAGAAAGTGTGTTATCGTCACAAAAACTTTTGGGAACAACATAGAAGTGTTCTTTGTACAGAGCTCCACTTAGCTTACAGACCTAATAAGGGTTGTCTAATGTTGAGTGTGAAGGTGGTGAACACCATTATTATACACGGTGTGGTTTTGCTGTGTGGGTTCAAGATTATAATTATTGTCTCAGTAGTTGTGTAAATTCTTGGGGATTTCATATGCTCTGATATCATATTGTGGATTTTTGTTTGGAAATGATTTTTTGGGGGAGATATATTTATTTCATTTCACCCTTAAATAAGGAAACAATAATAAAAGGAACCTCATTTTGATTAAAAGCCTTGGTTTTTAAACTTTTCTTTTTTGGCTGAGTCCATAGGCTTTACACATCAGGGAGTATAATTTTAGGAATGATAGTATAGTACCAAAACCATATGTTTTCTCAGGATTTGACATATTTAAGAATAATGTCAGATTTTTTAATTGAAGTATTGTTGATGTACAATCTTATATTGGTTTCAAGTATATAACACAGTGGTTCAATAATTATCCTAAAGAATAATGTCACATTTATTTCACTACAAAAACTTACCAAGGACATACAAGGTTTTATTTTGATATTGAAGAAAAATTATTTTTCAAAAAAATTATCCTAACTATATATTTAATAAAATTGAAACAGAAAAGTAAGGAGAACTTTAAAAATATGTACATTCCATTAGTTAATGTATGTGGAAACAGTGTAGTAGTATGTGTGAGGCCATGGCAAGATATTTCTGAAACACTTAGAAATACGTTTCTCTGAAAGTTAAATCCTCAAATACATCAGAGAAGGAAATGTGTAGCTCTTTTAGGATTAGGATATTAGTGCTGTCAAGACCTCAGAGTTTGCCTAAAACCTGATTGGAAACCTAAGGGCAGAGGGAACTCGGGTCTCAATGGAAGCATGACCAAGGAAGATGCTGACATTTGCAGCATCTGTACATTTTCCAGGGGAGAGGGTGTGACATCCAGGGCATTCGGGTGTCTGGATCTGCCAGCCTGTGTTAGCCCTTCATGGATGTGGGCACATCTAGAGTTAGCATGGAAGGTATTTCACTGTCCTATCGGGTAACTAACTACTGTGCCCATTCATTGGGTTGGGTGAACTGGGACAGCTACTCCTGGGCTGAGCTTGGTGAGGGTGCTGCCAGGAGCTGTGGGGGTATACATTTTGCTCTTCTTTCCTGAACAATACAATTCAATTAAAAATATTTTATTCTCAGTTATTTCCCAAGGGCATCTGTGACAGATGCTGACAACACAGGCTCCTCTCTACTGCAGTCGTGGTGACCCTGATTGGTTGAGTTGTCCCAAGCACAGGGCCCTGCACACGACCTTTGTTCTGATTCCTTGTTCACCAGGTAATTTAATAATTTTACTTTCTGTATTTTACAGCAAAGCCAGAAAATATTTCCTTATCTGCTTGTATTTCTCATAGATGAATGCACTGGCATTCTGATTTTTATATATTTTGGAGAAGAAGTTTTAGTTTTATTAATGTCACGTGGCATCTCCCAGGATGATCAGCTGAGACCCTGAACTAAGGTTAATTCATCAACTCTGGCAGTGGTAGCAGATGTTCCCCAGGTACTCAGGTATTAATTTGTTACTAATATTAATTTATTACTAGGAAACAGCTTCTCAGCCAGAGATTATATTTTCCAGCCCCTGTTGTGTCACCAGGCCTTTCTTTGGAAAGATCTTAGTAAGAAACCATCAACTTTTGTACACCAAGAATTGCTAGTCTTGGGAAGCAGTCAAACTCAAATAATAGTTTATTTGTTATTCTTTCCTTTGGGGGGGGAAAACTTCCAACAAATACTTGAAATATTTCAAGGGTCATATGCTTTTCTTTCCGGTGAGTGCTGGGCTTTCTGGGAACGAAGCGATAAAGAGCTGGGAGACTGCGTCTGAATTTCAGCCAAGTCTCTAACAAGTGGCACGACTTTGCACTAACATCTCTGGGTCTCTTTCTTTTGCTAATAATATTTAGTTTCTTTCAAATGAAGTATTTTAAGGATAGGTTGACATAATCTTGCATATCTTCCCTTTTTATTAAAAATAACATTTACTGATCTCTTATTTCAGGTCAGGTTCTATGATAAATACATCACATAATTTAATCTCTCCCTGAAGTTGAAACCATTTTATGGATGAGAGAAAGGAGGCTTTGAGAGCAGAAGTCAGTTGATTGAAACTGGTAGACAGCAGAGCTGGGAGTTTACTCAGTTCTGCTAAATGACGCCACACCCGTATCTTAATCTAATCTAATGTTGTGCTCCTTACACTAGGCACATATTATGAGGACATTTTTAATCCATCTTAATTTAGGGCATGTTTTACTTTCTACAGGGTGATCTCTCTCTCCTCCTTATACTTTCTATATTTTCTAATTTCAGAGAAATTGGAAGAACTTTTGCACTACCATGTATTTCATTTATAAATAGTCCCAGACCATTTGGAAACCTACTTCATTTTTGAAACTCAGTGTTCTATTCTAGCTTTCAATTCTTCTCCTTCTCATCATACTCTTTCTGTGCTTTCTTTGCATAAGGATGACAAAAATGGACCCTTAATGTTGAATATTGTTAAAGCAAAGAAACTTGGCTTAGGATTTAGGAGATTTGCGTTCTAATTCTGCCTTTGAAAATTAGTCTAAGATACTGTTACAGTAACAGTACATAGTAACTCAATACTGTTTTGCCTCATTAAGTTATTGTAAAGTAAAAAATCATTTATGTTAAAAGGCATTTCACACAAAATTTCTCTGTATGCCACAATCATAATGGCTGCACTGACTATTGGAATCTGAATTAAAGAAAAATAATTTTAGGCTTATTATTGCTTTGTGAGGATAATTAGAATGCAGTCATCTTGTTAAGTACTTTTTATATTATTTGGCTTGGCCTAAGCATAATGCCAAACTTGGACTGCTGCAGATTTATGTAGGGCATTCAGGCAGAGAAATGATCAAACTGCCATCTGAATTGTCTTGTAGTAGCAGGTTATTTCATAAATGACTTGTATTCATTGATTAGGTCAATATTTAGGAATGTTTTGTTCTCTAAGTTGTCTAGAGTAAGACAAAAAAATAAAAACGAAAATTGGATTAGGAAAGTTAGTGCACTATAGTGAAGGAAAAGAGGAAAGAAAGACTTTAAGGGAATGGGGCCCAGTAGAGTCCTTCAGAAACATCCTGAGAATTGAGTTATGGGTACAATGTGTATTAGAGGCAGCTGCAGAGGGTGACCTCTGATTTTGCCATATTGAAAATGCCATGCTCTTGAACTGAGCCAAGTGCAACTGAAAGATTTAAGAGAGCTAGCGGTGCTCTGCTATTTCTGCAACACATTGAGCAAGGGGCAGAATGTCTTGAGAGACTGACCACAGGCATCTGAAAGCACAGACTTATTTGTCCAAGGTGTATGTGTGTGTGTGTGAGAGTATGAATAAATGTATGTATGTGTATATGAGAGTGTGTGGGAGTGTGTATGTGAATGTGTGTGTGAGCGTGTGTGTTTTGTGGTGGGGCAGTAGGAGAGTCAGAGTCAGTCATTCTGGTAAACTCATTAGCCTTAGTAGCCATTGTTTTACTCAGCAGTTTCAGCATCTCCCAAACATTAGTCATTTGGGCATCACGTTCAACATTTTTTGCTTTTAACCAACTTTTTTTAAACTTACTTTTAAATCTAGATGTATTTTAAACAGGAACTTTATATTATCTGTTGAAATCTTAGGTTTCATGTGCTAGTTGTAGTTTTTCCTAATGTACATGGAAAATAAGTACATAAAATTAGTGTAAAACCTGTCCTTCTGTGCTTCATGTAAAATTATCTTGAGAAATGCTCCATTCATCTAACTTTAGCTCTTCTCTTTACAGAGTGGGTACACAGAATTCTGAAGGTAGAAGTTTGATGGGGAAACCCAAAGATTGGAAATAGGGTTTTTTTTGGTGGAATTTTCTGGACAGATTTAAGATGGTAGATGGAAATTAGGTCTCCCTTTGGGTTATCAGCCTAATGCAAGTTTGGGGTAGACTTCAGTTAAGTTTAATTTCTTTTTCTGTTGGAAAAACTGCTGAATAGTTTTTAAGCTCCAGGAGTTTCTAGGCCTTGTGAGTGTTTTCCTCCATTAGTTTCCCAGAAAAACAAATTATTTTTTTCTGAATAAGTCTAAATTTGCTTTGGCTTCAAATAAAGGGAAATAAAATTTCCCCTTGCTTTTTTTTAGTGATGATATCTACTTTACCAGCTCCTAAACCCAAGAGTCAGTTCAGTTCAACAAGTATCTGTGAGCTGCCTTTTGTATGTCAGGCACAGTGCTAAGCTGTGATGCAAAGAGGAAGCTGTGGTCCCGCCTTTGTAAGGTGCAGCATATGAAACAGTCCAGTGAGATACAGGTATGCGTCAGATACAGGAGAAATTAACTGGGGAGATCAGCAAAGGCCTTCGTATAGCTGAAAGAGCAGTGGGGGCTGAGCACATTGGGTGTGACATGAGGAAGACAGTGCACAATTGTGCCACTGTAGATGCTGTGGTCCTTTCTCCTCAGGCATTCTTCAGAATATCTGTGAGTTCTGCATTGACCCACGTGGTACCACAACAAGAATTAGGGTTTTAAATATGCAGTAAATCCTTACTGCCCTGACACTCTCACATGAATTTGAGGCAATAACTAGGGAACTTTGAATAACAGTTGGCATGTTGAGATGGCATTATTCCCAAAACAACATCTTAATGAGGTTCCATGCTTCCGGAACAACTCTTCTCATTTAAATACACTCAGGCATGTCCTGCATAACTGGAAGAAAAGTGGTAGAAGTGGCTGAGATCATAGTGTGAGTCCCACATTGTGAAGGACTCTAGAGCATCCCTGACTATTTGAGCAACTCCAGGCCTGGGTAGAGGATGGTACGCATTAGGGAGTAGAAAGGATATCAAACAAATTAGACTTAGCCATTGTTAGGGAATGTTTGTACAGAATCTGAGATAGACAAATTCTGGTCTCCACATAGCTTCTTATCCATCCCCCTATAACCCAAGCCCTGCCAACCCACTGAGAACTTAAGCTACCCATTCAAATACAAGTAGTAGAGAGAAGACCTTCATTCCCATGCATGTAGGGGTCAGTTAAAGGAGAAACTTAGAACCCATCCTAAGCCTGGGTCCCTAAAACCCCACACTGTTAATTGCATTGATGACTGCATCCAATCTTAGATTTTTGAGGATTTAATATATACAGGCTTGGTGTTTTGTTTTAATTGTTAGCATAGTTGTTTTCTGAAAAGAGCTAGAAAAGTAAATCCTGGAGTTGGGGAGGCAAAGTGAGGACTGAACATTACTGTAGACCCAGCTACATCTCTATGTTGCCAGTTACTACACCCCTCCTCAGAAGACTGTTTCTTTTGGCTGGATCTCTGACCTTGAAGGATCCAGCCAAGCCGCCTTGAAGCTTTGGGTGCTAGTCATAATATGGGTAGAGTCCAAGAGTTATTTCTATTTTATATCTTTTATTTAGCATGGATCTACTAATTTTTTTTCATCACAAGTTCTACTCTTGAAGTAAATTTAAAATGCAAACCCTCTGCCATTGAGTTTCATATATATATATAGCCTAAAGCACATTCAGAAATATAAGGAATACTAGAATTTATGGCAGCATCTGCAAGCAATGCCATACTGCACTGACATCTAATGTGTGTTAAATCTTTAGTTTTCTTTTTTCTGAATGTGATTAGGCAGTTTTTCCCTGGAAAAATAGTTTGTGTTCAGCTGGGGTATTTGCTTTTTCTCCATCAGTCTCTCCCTTTAATAATTGAAAACTACTGTTCATTATTTACATAAAACTGTCTTTTTCTGGTCTGCTTTCTATAACCTTTCCCCTCTGAAGAATTTTAAGAATTCCCTGACTTTCCTCTAGGGGATTTTATGCCTGCTTTATCCCAGATGTGGGACATAGACAAGGCAGAGGGTTTTTTCCAATGTTCCTACATTTGAAAGACGTTCTTTTAACGTGTGAGCAGAGCTGGCACTGAGAAAAGGATTTTTAAGAAAGTTAAGTAGTTAAGAAAATATGTAAGCTTGGTGAGCTTGGTTTAAATGTCTGACTTACTGAATTACACCAAAATCCCATATGCAAAATGAACAAGACAGTAGTTTCAAATACCAAGGGGAAAAATCACGTGTGTTATTTCAGCTTTTTGATTCTGATATTTTATTTTCTGGTTGAAGGCATGGCAGTTTTGAGTCCTGGAAGATCCATGTATGGCCTTTCACCGCATACTTGCTGGTGTCAGATCAGGGAAGCCCTGGGGCTGTCAGATGTCCATCAGTTGCTTTCGGTCTCTCTGTCCTCACCCTCTGCCGACACAAAGAAGCTATCTAGCCGCACTCATAGGGTTTTGTCTTCTTAGACACTTAGAGATATGTTGATCCTAATAGCTATTTCAGAGTGTAGAATGTTGGGAAGTGGGGAGATGTTAAAGACGTCTGTATTAACTAAGGCAGGATTTTCTCTTTTTTCCTAACGTCCATTCACATTCCCAGATGATGTTTTACCACCAGCTTTTGGTTTTGTGGTTTTCATATTAATGTCTAAAAAATACTGTAAAATCTAAAATTTTGTGTGATAAAATGTGAGAAGAATGCCAAGGAGAACTTGCCTTCCCTACTTGAGCAAATAAATACAGTTTCCCTAAGTCCAAAGTTCCGTTTTCCACAATGAATACATGTCTGATGTGTCGTGTTTAATTAATTAAATCGTTACGTTTTAGTAAGTTTCTTCCTTGTTCAGAATTTTCTTGTATTAAAAAAAAAATCTAAATTCATAAGCTTTATTTGTCAATATTGAGACCTTTTCTAAGAAGGGAGGTTGTTCCTACCGTGTTTCCTACTTCGCCGCGTTCCCCTGGCTAACGTGTCCTCTTCCTTTCTCCTTCTGTAGGATCTTTCGAAGATGGTTTGGCTGCCTTGGAGATTTGGAGATCTGATGCCACGATGAGGACTCATACACGGGGGGCTCCCAGTGTGTTTTTCATATATTTGTTTTGCTTTGTGTCAGCCTACATCACCGACGAGAACCCAGAAGTCATGATTCCTTTCACCAACGCTAACTACGACAGCCACCCAATGCTGTACTTCTCCCGGGCGGAGGTGGCCGAGCTGCAGCTCAGGGCCGCCAGCTCACACGAGCACATTGCAGCCCGCCTCACCGAGGCTGTGCACACCATGCTGTCCAGTCCCCTGGAGTACCTCCCGCCCTGGGACCCCAGGGACTTCAGTGCCCGCTGGAACGAAATTTACGGCAACAACTTGGGCGCCTTGGCAATGTTCTGTGTGTTGTATCCTGAGAACATTGAAGCCCGAGACATGGCCAAGGACTACATGGAAAGGATGGCAGCTCAGCCTAGTTGGTAGATTTTTGTCTTTTACTTTTTACTGTATTGACTGTGCAATTTAAAGAACTGAATTCATATTCATATGAAATTTCAGAGTCTGGATTCTCACATACTTTGTGTGTGTGTGTGTATGTATGAATGAAGGGGAGGGGCTACCTGTAATTTGTGTTGGCAGGGGCTTATGAATGGTAGATAGTTTCAAAAGACCGAGTAAATTTCATGTTTAAAGTTAGAAGGGAAGTGTTTAGATACAACCTAACCAAAGAAAAAATAATTTGCTGAATTGAGTAAATCGTATCGTCTTGGTTGAGAATTCTTCCCACCTTATTTATCAAACATATATTGCCATCATCGACCTCCCATTCTGATAGACCTCCAAATGGTTAATACTTTTTGCCAGCAGGAGATATCAGTCATTTAATATTTATTTGCACTTTATGACAATTAGGAGCTAAAAGTAAATGTGATAGGTTTAACTGGCAATTCATAAACAAAACCTTACCCAATAACTATCAAATTGTCCAAACCTATGGGAATACCAGTTTTGAAGTTTAATTACATGAAGGATTCTAAGTATGTAATGATTTACTTTCAGAAGATCAAGATTTGAGAACAAATTTCTTGTCTCTTTTTGATTATCTTATTTTGTCTATAATTAATGTGTCTACCTGTTAAAAGAGATGGGGTGAATTGATAAAACTAAGGATTCTAAGAACGTTCTTTTTTGTTTAATTGAAGTATCACTGAAATACGATCTTATATTGATTTCAAATATACAACACAGTGGTTTAAGAGTTACCCATATTATTAAATCCTTGCCCTCACTAGTGCAATTACTATCAGTATAGAAGGATGTTAGATTCTATGGGTATTCTTTTTTTTGTTTCTCTGTGTATTGATATCGAGACTCATTTGCTTTAATTTTACATAGCATGACCATATCAATTCTTCCACAAAGTTTCTACAATTTTTTTTTACATTTACAGTTCTTCCTCTTTAAATAAACAGCCATACTTTATATATTTATTTATTTCTAAAATTTTTATTAAGGTATTAGTGATATACACTCTTATGAAGGCTTCACATGAAAAACCAATGTGGTTACTACATTTACCCATATTAACAAGTCCCCAACCATACCCCATTGCAGTCACTGTCCAGCAGTGTAGTAAGATGCCACAGATTCACTGTTTGCCTTCTCTGTGCTACAGTGTTCTCCGTGTGACACCATGTGTACTAAACATAATACCCCTCAATCCCCGTCTCCCTCACTACCGACCCACCCTACCACACCCATCCCCTTTGGTAACCACTAGTCCCTTCTTGGAGCCTGTGATTCTGCTGCTATTTTCTTCCTTCAGTTTTGCTTTGTTGTTATACTCCACAAATGAGGGAAATCATTTGGCACTTGTATTTCTCCGCCTGGCTTATTTCACTGAGCATAATATCCTCCAGTTCCATCCATGTTGTTGCAAATGGTAGGATTTGTTTCTTTGTTGTGGCTGAATAGTATTCCATTGTGTATATGTACCACATCTTCTTTATCCATTCATCTACTGATGGATACTTAGGTTGCTTCCATATCTTGGCTATTGTAAATAATGCTGTGATAAACATAGGGGTGCATATGTCTTTTTGAGTCTGAGAAGTTGTATTCTTTGGGTAAATTCCAAGGAGTGGGATTCCCGGGTCAAATGGTATTTCTATTGTGCTTTTGACAATAGTTGAAATAGCTTACATTCCCACCAGCAGTGTAGAAGCGTTCCCCTTTCTCTGCATCCTCCCCAGCATTTGTTGTTCTTAGTCTTTTGGATGGTGGCCATCCTTACTGGTGTGAGGTGATACCTCATTGTGGTTTTAATTTGCATTTTCCTGATGGTTAGAGATGTGGAGCATCTTTTCATGTGTCTGTTGGCCATCTGAATTTCTTCTTTGGAAAATTGTCTCTTCAAATCCTCTGCGCATTTTTTAATCAGGTACTTTGCTTTTTGGGTGTTGAGGCGTGGGTTCTTTATACATTTTGGATGTTAACCCCTTGTCGCATATGTCATTTACAAATATATTCTCCTATACTGTAGGATGCCTTTTTGTTCTGTTAATGGTGTCCTTTGCTGTACAGAAACTTTTTAGTTTGATGTAGTCCCATGAGTTATTTTTGCTTTGGTTTCCCTTGCTAGAGGAGATGCGTTCAGAAAGAAGTTGCTCATGCTTATTATATTCAGGAGATTTTTGCCTATGTTGACTTCTAAGAGTTTTATGGTTTCATGACTTACATTCAGGTCTTTGATCCATTTTAAGTTTACTTTTGTGTATGAGGTTAAACAATAATCCAGTTTCACTCTCTTGCATGTAGCTGTCCAGTGTTGCCAGCACCAGTTGTTGAAAAGTCTCTCATTGCCCCATTGTATGTCCATGGCTCCTTTATCATATATTAATTGACCATATATGATTGGGTTTATATCAGGGCTCTCTAGTCTCTTCCATTGATCTATGGTTTTGTTCTTGTGCCAGTACCAAATTGTCTTGATTACTGTGGCTTTGTAGTAGACCTTGAAGTTGGGGAGCATAATCCCCCCAGCTTTATTCTTCCTTCTCAGGATTGCTTTGGCTATTTGGGGTCTTTTGCAGTTCCATATGAATTTTAGAATGATTTGCTCTAGTTCATAGAAGAATGCTGTTGGTTTTTTGATAGGAATCACATTGAATCTGTAGATTTCTTTAGGCAGGAAGGCCATTATGACAATATTAATTCTTCCTATCCATGAGCATGGGATGTGTTTCCATTTATTGGTATCTTTAATTTCTATCATGAATGTCTTGTAGTTTTCAGAGTATTGGTCTTTCACTTCCTTGGTTAGGTTTATTCCTAGGTATTTAATCTTTTTGATGCTGTTGTGAATTGAATGGTTTTCCTGATTTCTCTTTCTGCTAGTTCATTGTTAGTGTATAGGAATGCAACAGATTTCTATGTATTAATTTTGTATCCTGCAACCTTGCTGAATTCAGATATTAGATCTAGTAGTTTTGGAGTGGAGTCTTCAGGGTTTTTTATGTATAATATCATGTCATCTGCAAATAGTGACAGTTTAAATTATTCCCTGCCAGTCTGGTTGTCTTTTATTTCTTTGTGTTGTCTGATTGCTGTGGCTAAGACCTCAGTACTATGTTGAATAGAAGTGGGAAGAGTGGGCAGCCTTGTCTTGTTCCCAATCTTAAAGGAAAGGCTTTCAGCTCTCGCTGTTAAGTATGATGTTGGCTGTGGGTTTGTCATATACGGCCTTCGTTATGTTGAGGTACTTGCCCTCTATGCCCATTTTGTTGAGAGTTTTTATCATGAATGGATGTTGAATTTTGTCAAATGCTTTTTCAGCCTCTATGGAGATGATCATGTGGTTTTTGTCCTTCTTTTTGTTGATGTGGTGGACAATGTTGATGGATTTCGAATGTTGTACCATCCTTGCTTCCCTGGAATAAATCCTACTTGATCATGATGGATGATCTTTTTGATGTATTTTTGAATTTGGGTTGGTAATATTTTGTTGAGTATTTTTGCATCTATGTTCTTCAGGGATATTGGTCTATAACTTTCTTTTTTTCTGGTGTCTTTGCCTGGTTTTGGTTTTAGAGTGATGCTGGCTTCATAGAATGAGTTTGGAAGTATTCCCTCTTCTTCTACTCTTTGGAAAACTTTAAGGAGGGTGGGTATTAGGTGTTCACTGAATGTTTGATAAAATTCTGCAGTGAAGCCATCTGGTACAGGAGTTTTGTTCTTAGGTTGTTTTTTGATGACCAATTCAATTTCGTTGCTGGTTATTGGTCTGTTCAGATATTCTGTTTCTTTCTGTGTCAGCCTTGGAAGGTTGTGTTTTTCTAAAAAGTTGTCCATTTATTCTAGGTTATCTAGTTTGTTGGCATATAATTTTTCGTAGTATTGTCTAATAGTTCTTTGTATTTCTGTGGTGTCTGTTGTGATTTTTCCTTTCTCGTTTCTGATTCTGTTTATGTGTGTAAACTCTTTTTTTCTTGATAAGTCTGGCTAGGTGTTTATCTATTTAATTTTTTCCAAGAACCAGCTCCTGCTTTCATTGATTCTTTCTGTTGTTTTATTCTTCTCGATTTTATTTATTTATGCTCTAATCTTTATTATGTCACTGTTTCTTATGACTTCGGGTCTTATTTGTTCTTCTTTTTTAATTTTGTTAATTATGAGTTTAGAGTGTTCACATGGGATTGTTCTTCTTTCCTGAGGTAGACCTGTATTGCAATATACTTTCCCCTTAGCATGACCTTCACTGCGTCCCACTGATTTTGCCGTGTTGAATTATTGTTGTCATTTGTCTCCATATATTGCTTGATTTCTGTTTTTATTTGTTCATTGATCCATTGGTTATTTAGGAGCAGCTTGTTAAGCCTCCATTCGTTTGTGGGGTTTTTCATTTTCTTTGTGTAATTTATTTCTAGTTTCATACCTCTGTAGTCTGAAAAACTGATTGGTACAATTTCAGTCTTTTTGAATTTACTGAGGCTCTTTTTGTGGCCTCATATATGATCTGTTCTTGAAAATGTTCCAAGTGCACTTGAGAAGAAT
The DNA here is from genome assembly GCA_032199065.1 of Smutsia gigantea. Taxonomy (NCBI): domain Eukaryota; kingdom Metazoa; phylum Chordata; class Mammalia; order Pholidota; family Manidae; genus Smutsia; species Smutsia gigantea. The sequence continues at coordinate 25,397 of JAVSCE010008455.1, forward strand.
GTGTATTCTGCTGCTTTTGGGTGTAGAGTTCTGTAGATGTCTGTTAGGTCCATCTGTTCTATTGTGTTGTTCAGTGCCTCTGTCACCTTACTTATTTTCTGTCTGGTTGATCTGTTCTTTGGAGTGAGTGGAATGTTGAAGTCTCCTAGAATGAATGCATTGCATTCAATTTCCCCTTTTAAATCTGTTAGTATTTGTTTCACATATGTCATTGCTCCTGTGTTGGGTGCATAGATATTAATAATGGTTATATCTTCTCATTGGATTGACCCTTTTTTCATTATGTAATGTCCTTCTTTGTCTCTTGTGACTTTCTTTGTTTTGAAGTCTATTTTATCTGATACAAGTACTGCAACTCCTGCTTTTTTCTCCCTGTTAGTTGCATGAAATATCTTTTTCCATCCCTTCACCTTTAGTCTATGTATGTCTTTGGTTTTAAAGTGAGTCTCTTGTAGGCAGCATATAGAATGCTCTCTTTTTTTTATCCATTCAGTGACTCTGTGTCTTTTGATTGGTGCATTCTGTCCATTTACATTTAGGGTCATTATCGATAAGTATGCACTTGTTGCCATTGCAGGCTTTCGATTTGTGCTTCCTCGAAAGGTTGAAGGTTAACTTCTTACTATCTAAGAGTCTAACTTAACTCACTTAATGTGCTATTACAAACACAATCTAAATGTTCCTTTTTCTCCTTTTTCTTCCTCCTCTATTTTTTATATGTTAGGTATCATATTCTGTACTCTTTGTGTATCCGTTGCTTGACTTTGGAGATGGTTGATTTAATTTCGCATTTGCTTAGTAATTAACTGTTTTACTTTCTTTACTGTGGTTTTATTACCTCTTGTGACAGTTATTAAACCTTAGGAACACTTCAATCTATAGCAGTCCCTCCAAAATACACTATAGAGACAGTTTGTGGGAGGTAAAATCTCTCAGGTTTTGCTTCTCTGGAAATTGTTTAATACCTCCTTCAATTTTAAATGATAATCTTGCCAGATAAAGTATTGGTTCGAGGCCCTTCTGGTTCATTGCATTAAATATATCATGCCACTCCCTTCTGGCCTATAAGGTTTCTGCTGAGAAGTCTGATTATAGCCTGGTGGGCTTTCCTTTGTATGTGATCTTATTTCTCTCTCTGGCTGCTTTTAATAGTCTGTCCTTATCCTTGATCTTTCCCATTTTAATTACTATATGTCTTGGTGTTGTCTTCCTTGGGTCCCTTGTTTTGGGAGATCTGTGGACCTCCATGGCCTGAGAGACTATCTCATTACCAGATTTGGGAATTTTTCAGCAATTACATCCTTAAAGACATTTTCTAACCCTTTTTCTGTCTTTTCTTCTTCTGGTACCCATATAATGCGGATATTGTTCCATTTGGCTTGGTCACACAGTTCTCTCAATATTTTTTCATTCTTAGAGAACCTTTTTTCTCTCTGTGCCTTAGCTTTTTTTTATTCCTCTTCTCTAGTTTCTATTTCATTTATCGTCTCCTCCACCCTATCTCATCTGCTTTTAATACCCTCCATAGTGCTCTTAAATGATTGGATCTCTGACCAGAATTCATTCCTGAGTTCTTGAATATTTTTCTGTACCTCCATGAGCATGTTAATGATTTAATTTTGAAATCCCTTTCAGAAAGATTCATGAGGTCGATTTCATTTGAATCTTTCTCAGGCATTGTATTCATAATTTTACTTTGAATCAGGTTCTTTGTCATTTTATATTTATATATGTCTCCCTCTAGTGCACAGGAGCTGTACTCTCTGGAGCTGCTCAGCCCCTTAAGCAATGTCAGCGGTTGCAGGGAATGTCAGCGGTTGCAGGGGAGCGATATTGGTGCCTAAGGGTAGGAAAGATCTGTTTCCTGTTTCTTGGCTGCTCTGCCTGCCTCCACTGCCAGAACCAGTGTGCCAAGCACAGAGTATAAGCTTCTATGCTTTGCATTTTAGTTGCTGTAGATGGGGCTTCCCTATGGCTGGCCTAATGCCAGGGATGGGTTTGCTGGTTTGTGAGCCATGTGGAGCTGGCCCTGAGAAAGGCGCAGTAGGCTGCATATCACAGAGGGGGTCCTTTGAGCTGTGTAGCCAGCCAGGGAACTGGAGCGACTGAAGATCGAGAAAGTTCCCAACCTGCTGGGCAGAGTGCACCTGGACAATTTTGTCTACCTGTCCTTTCTCCTGAGCTGTATAAGCTCTGTGCAGTCTGGCCCCTTTAGCAGCCTTCTTGCTGTTAGGAAGTCTCTCAGAGTGCCTACCTTTTTTTTGTCCCAGAGCAGCCAGATATGGATTTCTCTTTTCCACAGTCAGCTGGAATCTCAGTCTCTCCAGGTATTCTGGTGGTCTTTGCTTTCCAACCCCCTAATCATGAGAGTACCATGAAAGCATCATGAAATGTAGGTTTGTGCTCCCAGAGCAGATCTCCAGAGTTAAGTATTCAGCAATCCCAGGCATCCACTCCCTCCCTGCTCCATTTCTCTTCCTCCCACTTGTGAGCTGGGTTTGGGGAAGAGCTTGGGTCCAGCTTGGCCACGGCTTTGGTACGTTACCCTGTTCCATGAGGTTTATTCTTTTCTCCGGGTGTATGCATTTTGGCGCAGTCCTATTTCCTGTTGCTCTTTTTGGATTAGTTGTATTAATCATATTTTCATATTATATGTGATTTTAGGAGGAAACCTCTGTCTCACCTCTCATGCGCCATCTCAAAGAGCTGTAGAGCTGTACTTTAGAACTAAGTTACTTTCTTTTATCAAAAGGCACATTTGGATCGACGATCTTCAGGAGCTTTCTCTCTCTGAGGTCCCCGTTTGGGCGCCACTTGTCAGTCCCTGTGGGTATTCTTACTTAAACTGGGTTTAATACACGTTCATGGTTCAGTTATACTAAAAAAATTACTAAGTATTTTATTAAATTACTAAAATTCCTAAAAAGTATTTCAAAACTATCTGAAAGATCCTTTCAAAATTAAGTAAGCTACTACTTGTCATAAGGCTGGAGAGCGCTCAATTTTAAATGCTTAGAAAAATCAGTGAGTGCATTTAATACTTTAATGAATTATATCTCATCTGTGATAGTGGTAAAGAATGGGGTAGTTTCAAGTTTCCTAAATTCTGATAAAGAAATTTAATTATTCCTAACTTTCTGCCAGTATGGTAAGGAGTGCTCTTTGTTAAAAAATTTGAAGGATTTTCTGCAATTTCTTAATGAAAAAGACTGTGGAAGAGTTGGCATTAAATCTCTATCAGAGCTGAATTTTTAAAGCTTATTGTTAGGTATGTATAATCATTTTAAAGGTTACAGTGTTTTAGGTTGAAAAGAATCTTTTTATTTGATTTGTTTCAAAGCTGAACCATGTATGCAATAGTGTCTGATTTTGACATTAATTACCTGACCTTATTCTATTATTGAAACCAAGAAAGAAAATAAGATATATGAAAAATTTTTTGATATTTGAACCACAAGATTATGTATTATCAAGTGTTAAAATTACTCATTTGACATTGTGCAGTTAGCTAAAAATGGCAACCATATTTATTTTATTTAGAAAACCACCTTCGTTGTCTGTAAGTCTATTTTTTTTTTGTAAGATCCTTTTTGTTTTAGATAGATAAATGAAATTTAGCAGATTTAGATATGGATGAAAATGTCCCAAATAGATACTAACTGTAAAAAGCTCACCATTTGACTTCATGAAAAAGTAGCTGTGATATGTCATTTCTTCACTGAGATTTTTAGTAAAAATACAGTAACATTAGGAGAATTTCACAAGACCAGTGTAATTTTATTATTCTAATGTAAAACATTCAAGCATATAAATGCCAACTTGGATGAGTGCTGTCATTAGAAATGATTGGACTCCTGTAATAAAAGAAGGAAAATAAATAACTTCAAATAAAAATGATAACTTTCTTATAGCTTCTACAAGTTCATATTTATTGGTTATTTGAGATGTATGTAAATTTACTAGATAACTGGTACTTTATTCATGGTAGTATTGGTAAAAATAGGTATATCTCTATGGCATAACCAGTAACCCAAAAGCCAGTCTGTGATTTAGTAGACTGAACAGTTGACTTCTTTCTCTTGATCTCATAGAAGCTGAAGGTCAGAAATTGAGAATTTACCTTTATATCTGGTTTATAGCTGCAGAAGTGATCCTAGCATAAAGAGCTGAGCTATTGGAACATTTTGTCTCGGCAAGTACTGTTACTAGGTTGTAATTTTCAATGATTTTATGGAAATTTTAACTTTTTGAAAGCTACCTCACCTAACCCCTAGACTCTTAAATTTCCATTTAGTTTGTAGTTGAACATAGCCATTTTCTGACAACTTAAAGCACTGTTAAATGTTTTTGTAGTCCAACTATCCCAGTTTAAATCAACTAAATCATATGCACCCCCACTATGCACAAAAAAGTATGTTGTGGGTGTTGTCATTGTCTTAGGATATAGTTCACCTATATTTTAGTTTCAGAGACAAAAAAAGAAAGACTAGCTCTTACTTACCAAACAGATTAATAATTAATATTATGGAATTGAAAAATACCGCTTCCTACAATGGCTTCATCAGACTGAATACATTTACTATTTTCCTTGAAGAGCATTTCTACTTTATTGAAAACCAGTGACTAAATTGAGTTCATTCATGCATTCAAGTAACAATTATTGAGCATCTATTACCTGTCATGCACTGTGCTGGGTGTTGGAGATTCAAAGATGAAGAAATAGCCCAATAATTTGTAATTTGTACTTAGCATAAGGGGTGCAGACATTGGGTAGGTAGGGTTTTATCTTCATCTTAGAAATGAGTATAAGGATCACTTAAGGGGTTTTATTAGTTTTTGCTTATGACATGCTGAAAGGTGCGTATCATGCTTCACTCCAGGGCAGTAGAAAAGCACCAACTCTGGAGTCACAGTGCCTGGATTTGAATCCCAGCTCCCCACTCTTCAGCTATCTTACTTCAAACAAACTTGCTTAATTTGACTGGGCCTTAGTGTCCTGATGTGTAAAGTGGCAATAAGAGCAGTATCTACCTCATCGGGTTGTTAGGAGGATTAAATGAGATAATGGAAAGTACTTAGCAGAGTTCGTGTCACATAGTAAGCCTCTGTTAATCAGACTACTGACAATAATGTTAATAATGTTAATTATTGTTACTGTTATTTACTGAGTACTTAAACCCTGTTTGGTTTATAATTTGGTATATTAGAGTCTAAGGAAATAGTATTTGTTTGGGATTTATTTGGAGATTTTACTCATCATTGTTCAAATTGCTCTCACAACTAGAATGTCTGTTTAATGACATAATTTTCCTCCTGGCTTTATTCCAGTAAAACTGGGCTCTTTTTATGCATATACAAATCTGATGGTAACACCAATGAGCAAGGCTTAAGGGAGAGTAACAATGATGTGTTTTTTGTCTGGTATTAAAGAGAAGTACATCTAAGATATAATATGTGCATATAAAGTTATTAATGTGGTTCATTTCACTTGAGTACTTTGTTAATAAGAGCTAAAAGATACCTTCTATAGATCCATTATTTAAGAATCTTGGACCATTGTAAAAGAAAAGCTAAATGGAAAATATTATCAAATTATACAGATCTTCTTATATGTTCATCTAAAAGAACATACTACAGAGTAGAAAGGGAATCTTGATAATGATGATGGTAGTGGTTAAAAAACATTGTTGTGCAGAAATTCTTTCTTCTTTAGCTTTATATTTGTGCATATCTCCAAGCACCCAGTTGATTGGGCACCACAGAGTGGTAAGATCTATCCGTGTGCTCTATCTGCCTTTGCAGAGATGCTCACATTCTCTCTTAGAAGCTTTCTCCTTTGTTCTTCTGCCTTCTGCTAATGCCTGTACATTCTTCGTAACAGTAACAGAGTGGTGTAAGATTGTTTGTAACTTAGTTCTAAAAATCAAAGTTTAAAAGATATTATTTTAAACTATATACAAAATAGCAAATTATTTTCAGCATCAACAATAATGTCTTTCACCTTCGAAGCAAGCCTTTTTCTTCCCTGTAGATCTTGTCTTCCAAATGAGAGCTAGGATTTGGGTAGCATTTGGTTCTGTGTCATATAAAACCTTGACTAGAACTTAATATGTAACCACTTTAAGAAAGCCTGATGATCTGAGATCAAAATCTAGAGCTGGTAACAATACAAAATGCATTTTATTGCACTTAAGGTGAATTCATTTTTTTATGTAATATCACTTAGTCCCTAGAGCAAGTTATATGTATGCCAGTTGGTGCATGAGGCTTTCTCATTTACCAATGGTTGCTTTCTGCATTCTATCCTTATACACATTTGGACCTCAAATAACTAAAAATTCTCCCTCAGTTTTTTTTTTTCCCTCAAGAGCTTAAACTTTAAGGTAGGAAAATAATAAAAAAGCAGTTCTCTGTAGAGATTTAAAAGAGATTTCCAAAATAATTTTTGGAGTTTTTGGAGTTGGCACATACTACTCTTTCCTAAAATTTTCATATGTATGTATATGTTTATTTACTTATTTGTACTTATTTCTACTCTACCTTTCTTCTTCAAAATTAAGGCAACATGAAATACAAGATTCAAATTAGAAGTAGGTGAGAAAGAAAACAGGGAAGAAAAAGACTGGGGACATCACCTGGACTAGGAATAAGCCAGTTGCTGAAATGCATCTTACCTACCATGAATGAGTTGCAAGAGCTCCCAGAGGTTTGTTAGCAGCAAAGAAATTAGGCTCATTTAATTTGAAGTATAGAGTGCCCATGAGATTAAAAACATACCAGTTACTCTGTAGAACTATGAGGATCAGAAAGAATTTTTTTTTTGCCAGACTGGACTGAGGGCAGGGCCATGTGTGTTTTGCTCATGCATGTATTTCCCAGCTCTTAGCATGGTATCAAGTAGGTTTCCATCGAATGATTGAATGAATACTGTAACATCCCTGGGTGGAGAATTTCCAAAGTGAGTTCACAAAAGAAGGTGAAGAGGAGGGACATAGGGTTTAGCCCCAAGCTAGTCCAGCTTCCCCTAGTCTAACTTCACCCTTCACTAGTATTTTGCATATGTAGAAAAGTGAGATAGCTGCATATCTCTCAGGCAGACTCCCTGTACATTGTGTATTTCAGCTGAGCTCATGGTGAGTGGGTTGTGGTGCGCTTGCCATTACACACCAGAGGAAGTTCTAATGGTGATCGTCTATAGCTAAAAACAAACAAATGAAAAACTCACTCAGGTGATTATTGGAAACACTACAGATCCAGAATCACTTAAGAAAGGCACAGTTAAATTGACCATATTTTACTTAATAGTGTGAAGAGATGAATGCATTTAAAAGAGATTTAAGATAGGACTCTAATAAAAAGGATTTGTTCAAGCTCCGGTTGATAGCGTATGGTTATCCCATGTATATTTCCAATCACCAGCTTTTTGAGGCTTTTATCTAAGCAGTGTGACTCCTGAATGGGCCTGTAACAGTGATCTTTGGAGGCAGAACTGTGCTAGCATCTTGACTCTGCCATTTTGTTAGCCATACATTCTTTGGCAGTTTCTTTAACCTCTGTGAACCTCAATTTCTTCATCTATAAAATGTGGAAGGCTCTTCCAATGTAAGGCTGTTCTGAGGATTAAGTGAGGTAATGCATGTTTAGCTCCTTGCATTATGTGCCTGGCACCTAGTTTTACTAAAAAGTTATTACACAGAAATAGGTACGAATGTGCAGCTTTATTCTCAAGGTTCTTGTTACACAGTACTCTGTTTTACCTGCTGTGTCACTCTGGAGTTGTGTTTTTGAGAAGCATTGGTTGTGAATCATTCTTTCCCCCTTTATAGTATTTTTGCTCATTTATCATCACAAAATAAATCACAGAGGAAAGAAATTACTTCACTCTTGCATTGGAGCCAGTCAGCTACAGGAAATCAGAACTGGTGAGGGAAACAAAGAAAGTTGAACTTTTGGACAGAGAAGTAATTATATTTCTATTTGCAGCAGACTCTGTATTAAATTCTTGCCAATGGATTACAAACTTCTGAAGAGTGATAGCTGAGAGTGTATGTGCAAAATAAAATAAAATAATAAAAGCAAAGTAAGGAGAGGAAAAAACAAGAAAGAGAAGCCTCTGGCATATTGAAATGAACCAAGCAGTTTCATTCCTGTACATTCCGAAATGAAGAGTGTGCCTCCCTTTCCCAGCCTCGCCTGCTGGGCTCCAAATGCAGTTCCCTACAGCTGTTGTGCAGGCTTTTTACTTTCTAAATTACACTTTAAGGCTGGGAATCAAAGTGGGGAGGGTGTGGCTGGGTCCTACTATGTGGAGCTACAGCACTGGGAGTAAAAAGATGAAGTTTCTCTCTCATGGCTTTGCAATGGAGAAGACTGGCATATTTAGCCCAGAATGCACCTGGAATCCATTGGATTCTAGGAAACAAATCCAGTGGACTCGTGGAAACAAATGCTGGGCTCTCAGACAACCCAGCCCTCAGTTCCCCTAGCTTTTTCTCATTCATGTTTTTCCTTTCTTTTACCTTCCTCCTCCCTCCCTTTCTGCCTCTCTTTTTCTCTGTTCCTTGCATTCTATGACTGAAGAAAAGTAAAAGAAGGCTAGTGGTGGTGACTCCCATGGCTTTTTTTGATGATCAGATTCTTTAAATTTAGAGAAACACATGTTAGGAACCTGGCCAATTCACTTCTCGCACACTATTTTATAAGCAGGTTGTTGTCAGCATCATTCCAGATGAAGACTGTGGGCAGGGGTCGAGATTAGGTGACCTGTGGTTGGAGGACACAGGTGAAGAGCTGCTAATTGAAATGAAGTCAGATGCTGAGGCTAGCTTATCTTTTTTTTAAGAAAATTTCAGTATCATTGATATACAATCTTATGTTGGTTTCAGATATACAATACAGTGGTCCAACAGTTACCCATATTAAATCCTCACCCCTCTAGTGTAGTCACTATTTATTAATGTAGTAAGATGTTACAGAATCTTTAACTGTATTCTCCATGCTGTTCTACTGTCCCTGTGACCAACCTATATTGTGATTGTGAATTATTGTGCCCTTTAATCCCCTTCCCCTTCCCCCCCATTTTCCTCTCCCTCTCCCTCTTGGTAACCACTAGTCCCTTCTCGGTGTCTATGAGTCTACTGCTATTTTGTTCCTTCTGTTTTGCTTTGTTTTTATACTCCACAAGTGAGTGAAATCATTTGGTATTTGTCTTTCTCTGCCTGGCTTATTCCAGTGAGCATAACACCCTCTAGATCCATCCATGTTATTGAAAATGGTAGGATTAGGATTTCTTTTCTTTTTATGGCTGAATAATATTCCATTGTGTATATGTACCACCACTTCTTTATCCATTCAATAACTGATGGACACTTAGGTTGCTTCCATATCTTGGCTATTGCAAAGAGTGCAGCAATAAACATAGGGATAGGGATGAATATGTCTTTTTGAATCATAGATTTTATTTTCTTCTGGTAAATTCCTAAGAGTGGAATTACTGGGTCAAATAAAAATATTTCTATTTTTAGTTGAAACTCCACATTGTTTTCCACAACAGTTGCACCAGTTTACATTCCCACTAACAGTGTAGGAGGGTTCCCCTTTCTCTGCATACTCACCAGCATTTGTTATTCCTTGTCAATTTTGGACAGTGGTCATCCTAACTGGTATGAGGTGATACCTCATTGTGGTTTTAATTTGCATTTCCCTGAAGATTAGTGATGTGGAGCATCTTTTCATGTGCCTGTTGGCCATCTGTATTTCTTCATGGGAGAAGTGTCTGTTCAGGTCCTCTGCCCATTTTTTAACCAGGTATTTGTTTTTTGGGTGTTGAGGCATATGAGTTCTTTATATATTTTAGATGTTAACCCCTTGTTGGATATGTCATTTACAAATATGTTCTCCCATACTGCAGGATGCCTTTGTGTTCTGCTGGTGGTTTCGTTTGCTGTACAGAGCTTTTTAGTTTGATGTAGTCCCACTTGTTCATTTTTGCTTTTGTTTCCCTTGCCCAAGGAGATGTGTCCAGGAAAAAGTTGCTCATGTTTATATTAAAGATATTTTGCCCATGTTTTCTCCTAAGGATTTTATGGTTTCATGACTTACATTCAGGTCTTTGGTTGATCATCTGTAGAGTGTGATTGTTCACACATAGCCATCTGTTTCAAATAAATCTCCACTATTTCAAATGCAAGTGTGAGGATATAGTATGTTTCTTTCTAACGACAAATTTAAGATGTTTTACAACAGTCATACACAATTGAAAAGAGGCCCAAGATTAATAATGTTCTCTGTGGGATCTGTTTGTTGTTTGACTCTAAGATGCAGTATTGCTGCTACCCTTAAGTACTCACTCTCTCCCACCTCCCACTCTTTTAGTGTAATTTGGTGCCTATTTGAACACAATGTGGGCTTTCAGAGTTGCCAGAGGGAGCTGTGCTTAAGACCAGAGGAACCCTTGTCCCTCTTTGATGGGGTTCTACGTCAGCAGCCCTCACCCCATATGTATAAACAAGAGCAATGGGAATGGTCCACACAGTCTTTACAGTCTGCTTCTTAAATTTCTAATACTAAAAACTTGGGAAGCACGATGTTTGACTTTTGTGCACTCCTTGGCCCGTATCTTGAGGAAAAATGTTAATTGGCAGATTCTGGATGTTTATCTGCATTCTCTTTCAGTGATGCTTCATAATCACTTTTTAAAAGTTGGCTTTATCTACTAGGTAAAATAAGTATTCAGTTCTAATACCACTTAAGATGTAGGGTTTTGCTGACATTAAGTTTACTAATGCTGTATAGCTTTGTAACTACTAGAGAGTACTAATGACATGAGTCCACCCAGAGAGTCTCTTCCACAGCCAGGTAGTCTGTTCTGTTATCTTCAGAATGGCTTTTTACCTCTTCATCTCCTTCTGCCATATCCATTGAAGGGACACATTTTAGCCATGCTTAACCCAATCTCTGTCATCCTCACTTCCTTTACCTTTCCGGTGTCAACATGCTTAGGACTGCAGGAGGAAACATAGCCAAGGACCTCATTGCTTAACCCACATAAGCCTGTGGTTTAGAAACTTTATGTGCGGGATGGCTTGGAGGAGGGGAATGAGTTAGAATATTATTCTAGGAAGGAAACGAAGACTACTGTTAAAGACAGTGAGGGTGCAGAGAAAAAGGAATTTAGTAAGAGACATCCGGGACAGGGAAACTACACAGAGTCCGATTGGATACGGGACCCTTTTTTCCAAGTGTGGTTCTTTCTTCAGAATCACATTGGTATTCTTAAAAGGAAAGATGCTTGTGCCCTTCCCAGACTCAGTCAATCACCATCTCTTGGAATAAACCAAAGAAACTGCCCTTTTAACAAAGTCCCCCATGTGATTCTGAAGCACACAAATTTAAATAGTAAAGGAAAGGGAGGTGTAAAAAATGGTACTTGGCTTTTATCTTGGGTGAATGGTTGCACAGTGATGCCCATACAAGATAGGAAATACAGGAGAAAGAAAATAGTTCTTTTTTATTTTATTCATTTTTTATACATGAAGATATTAATTGACAGAAAGTACAAACCAAGTCCACAAGGAGTGGGAGAACTATTAAATATGCCACTTTCACTTCTGTAATATTTGTAGGAAATACACATCTTTGGTTACAGTTATATGTGCTCAGTGCAATATGTGTTTGTAATAAAAAGAACATAGAGGACATCTATGAGTAGCTAGGAGTTTTGAAGAAATGGGCAATTTAAAAAAGACAAGTACATGTGCATAATGAAAAACAAAGTTTAATGTATAAAGATTTGCTGAAATCTTCAAGATATTTTTGCATGGCGATAAAAGCTATCATCCCAACTTTAAATGGTTTTATTATTTCTTATTAAGCTAATAATTCTGTTTTATTTTTAGCACATACTTATTGTATTTAGGTAGTTTTCTTATTACCATTTTACTTAGAAAACAAGGAACGCCTATTTATCAAATGCCTCTTTAGCATCAACTGATGAAAATTGTATTTTTTCTCCTTTTCATTTGTTTTGGTGGCAGATTATGTGAATTTCTAGACTTCAACATATTAATTTCCTAATAGTTCACTTTTTTATGTGTCTTTTTGTGTCACTGTTTCTTCTGTACACTTGATCTGTCTCACTTTGTCTCTGTTGATATCACCAACTGTATGGACAGATGAATTTCAAAGCCCTCTGCCCCTGTTACCATTACAAAGGCTCATAGGTACCCTTGCCAAGTATCTTGGGTCTTTTTATTACTGTAATGATTTGGACCCCTGGCCATATCTGTGAACTCCATCTTGCACTGTCACCTGCCCTGTGGCTTTTGCACTGCTGCTGCTAAGCTTTGCAGAGGCTGTACCTCCAGCCATTTATTTCCTTCATCTCGTCTCTTCTGTTCTTCACTCTTGCTACTCTGAGTGCATTTTGCTATTGTTGTTTGTGTCGTTGATGCATGTGGATGAGCTCTTCATGAAAAGTATCTTTAGGTGAAAAAGAAAGATCAGCCTGTCATCTGAATCACCGTAAAATATGTCCTCATGCAAAACTTAGAGATGTTTTAAGTCTTTATTTTCTAGAATTTTGTGGTTTTAGCATTTCAAGCTTTTCACTTACAGGCATTGATGTGTATCTCCTAGTGGTCCACTGGAACCGTCTGTACTGGCATTTTCAGCTCTGCCTGAGTCTGGTGGCAGTAAGTTTGCAGACCAGCCCTGAGCTGGCCCTGGTGCCTGCTGGAATCCCACACTCATCCATCCCTTTCCTTCCTCCTTTCCTTCCAAAACAACACAGATGTTAGAATCCAGTTTAACTCTTTCTTCCTCCTTGGTAATTTCTCTAGCCCTTTATCCCCTCAGTTCCCATACTTATTATTTTTCATGTCACTTGTTGGTTTCCAGTGGTAACTAGGTTATTTTCTACTTGGTTCTCTGATCAGAGGAATATGTCTTCAAGATGCAACCTCAAAGAAACTTCTTTCTAGAAACCTCCTGGACTCCAGCTTCTACCCATACCTTGGCCAGTGTGATTCAGATATGCCAGGAAATCTGTGCAAACTCTTATAGGATGTTTCACCGGCACTACAATTCTTGGTTTATTTGTTTGCCTCCCCAACTGGCACATAACTTTCCTGAGAGTATCACCGTCATCCTGTTTTACCTTTGAGTCCTGGGAGCCAAATATGGTATATCGGCCACCAGGACACAATATGATAAATTACATTGAATGGATGAGTGAATGAATGATCTTGTTTTGACTGAGAGTCTGAGCTTATCAGCAGCAGCCTGGGTCTGTCTGCACGTCTGAGTGATTTGGTGCCTCGTGCACCAGGTGTGCTCGTGTTTGTTTGGCCTCGCTGTCGCTCTGAAGGCCTGCCTGTTGTTAGCCTGTGATCACAGACATACTGCACCTTTGGCCCACTTGGAGGCCAGCAGGAGGTGTCAGGATAGTTTGGCAGTCTTGGATTACTGGCTCTTTGAAGTGCTTCTTCACCTGGTATTCTCTCCTCCCTAATCTCTGAAATTTTGGTGTCCAGCATCTTAACACTGTATGTATGTAACCTCAATATCACTTTTTTTTCACTTTAAAAACACATGCTTCAGTCTTTTAAATGAGTGGTAGTGATGTTAGGCAGTGGGAAGTGATAAGAGTAAGGACTATGGAGCCTGGCTGCCTGTATTCTAATCCTATTTATGAGCTGTGTGAATGGAAGCATATTCCTTGGCCTCTCTGTGGCTGTAAATTGGTGATAAACACCTACCTCACAGTGTTGTTTAGAGGATTAAATGAGTTACTGAAACAGTACCTGACAAAGTATGTTAGCATTACTGTTATCTTTACCTATTACTTTGTTTATATTTTATGTTCTTATAAATTGATGCTAACAATGGCAGTTTTCATTTTTAATAAGTGTATGCACGTATTCATTTTACATAAGTTTGTTGTGTAATTATTCTGTTCTTGGCATTGTGCTAGGTATTAGAAATACAAAAAAATGAGGACAAATTAAACATCGTGCCTTAAATTGTTGATCTATGGAAGATATAAACTAATAGGCAGTATGGCTGCAGATGATAAGTGCTGTGATTGGGAAAGTGCTGCGTGTCGTGGAAAGACAGAGGGGTATTTTGCCCAACCTTTGAACATCAGAGAAGGCTTTCCTCTTGGAGCCTGAAGGCCAAATAGGAATCAGCCAACTGGAGGGGGAAGAGGGCATTTGTTCCAACTGATATTCAAAGGCTGTGACTTAAGAAAGCAGAATGCTTTAGAGGAACAGAAATTCTGCTTGTAGGGAGGAGACTAGCAAGCATTGAGGCTTTGAGTAGAAAGCCAGATATTGCAAGGCCTTGTCCACCATTTGGAGGAGCTTGGACTTTTCCTTACAAACATTGTGAGGCCATTGAAGGTTTTAACTGGGCAGTGACATGATCAGATTTGTGTGTGTGTGTGTTTTAATATTTTCATTGCAAAATAAAGTAGAACCCCAGAAAAACAAATGTGTAGCTTCATAAAACAACTAAAGCAAACTAAATTTTTGCTACAATTTATGTGTGGAAGAATCCCAACCCTTTGACCTGCACGACTTCCCACAGTCTTGATATTGTCGATTGCATGCTCAAGGTGCAGCTCCCAGAGGTCTTCCAGCCTTGGTATTTCTTGCAAACTGACAGCTGGATGCGGAGGCTCGATCCAACTCAGTTTTGATCACTCTTGCCCCCAGCACAGGTGGTGGCTGCTCTCTCATCAGGAGGCATAAAATGGTTGCTGGTTTCTCCATGTGACATATGTGTGTCTTAGGAAGAATCTCTGACCCCATGTGGAGAGTCAATTACAGAGGTCAAACCAGGAGGACCAGTTAGGCCTTTTGTGTTTATCCAGATGAGAGCTTCAGGTAGGAGCCCTGAGAATGCAAAGAAATGGTGGGTTCTATGAAGGTTTAAGAATTAGCATGTATAAGACTTGACAACTGTATTTGAGGACAAAGAGGACAAAGATAGTTCTTTATGGAATGATGAGAGGATGGTGGGACCTTTTGGTGAGATTGCAGCACTTGGAACTGTTGCAGAATGCTGATAATGGGTTTGGTTTGGGATATACTGAGTCTCAAGGTGCAGACTCCAGAGAGGTCAAGTTCACATCTCTCAAGCATTATTTTTAGTTATTTCCTGTTTGCCAGGTGTGTATTTGCACTTAAAAAAAATGTCACCAGAAAAAAATATTTTATCCAATATAAAATATGTTTTTAGTACAATGATGATAGAAAATTGTAGAAAGGAAGTTCAAAGAAGGTCAGATCTAATTAAAGGAGGCCTAACACAATAAATAACTGAGTAACAACCAGCAGAATGAAAACAAAAGGCAAGGTGCTCCTGGAGGTGAAGCCAAAATGAAACACCAACCAGGCAACACTCCAGGAAGAAAGCATCAGCTTGAGTGCATCATGCTGTTTCTTCTGAAGTTAAAAAAATATAAAAAGGAGAAAAAGCTTCTTGGTGAATTGTGGATTGGGGTATGGGCTTGTAACAATTATTGAGCAATTAAGTTTATTTCTGTGATTCATTTACAGTGAATTCACTATTACCAGAAAAAAATCTTTGGAAAGGAAGAGATATGAATAAATCCACATATATTGCTAAAACTTTGTATTAACATTAATATTTTCCTGCCCTAAACTTTTGGCCATAATTTTGGAAAACCACATGGAGTTTACTATTTTACCTTCTTTGCGGAACCTGTTGACATGAGAAAGATTTCAAAGTTTTGCTAAATCCAGTTTGAATCTTCTCCTCTCTGCTTTTTTACTATGACTTGTCACTTAGTCTGAGAAGATGGAGAGAATGTGATCACATTCAGCTTTTGGGGTAGGGTCAACTTTTATTTTCAATACAACAGATAACTCTAGGTCTAAAACTTGAGAATGTTTAATGCCCAAGGTATGCTCAAGATAGCTCAAAAGTTTGGCTCATAATTTAATTTTAGTTTATTCATTCTGTTTTGTGGCAACATCTGACAGCACATCTCCAAATTTTTTTATGATTCACAAAAAAATTATGGCTTTTTCCATTTTATTGCCAAATTACTTCCTAAGAGGTACTCTTTGAAACTGTGTCCCTAGGACATGAAATAAAATAAACATTATGGGTACTGTTCATAGGCATTATTTTATTCTCTCTTAAATGTAAATGGCTTCAAAGCCAAACAAAATTGTCTTGGGTTTGAGTTGGGGACTGAGAAATGTTTTCTTGTTTGTCCACACAATGATAAATTAATTTTGTTCCTGAATTGACTGCCTGGGCCTATTTGGTGTTTCACATCTTCCTCCTTTATATAGTACCTCTGCCCTCCCATCTCTGGTTGTTCTGGATTGCTTCCTGGTGACCTTACAGTGGGATTTTCCCTCAGTGCTGGCTCCAGACCGTGTGCTGGAAAGTTCTGTGGGCAGCTAGGTCTTAACCTGCAGGATGCATCTGACAAGCTGCTTGGTTGTGTCACCTTTATCCTTTAAGACAGTGGTTGTCACACCTTTTTTGACTGGGACCCAAAATTGGAAACAAAGTTTACATAATGACCCAAAATACACATAAATTTAACTCTACATATGTAAATATATAACTAAAGATTTAAAAAAATCATGCCTTGCATTTAAGTCATGCTCTGCACTCTACTATTTTCTATTCTATTCCATTACACTAAATTCCACTAAAAATATGCTGGCCATAACCCATTATAATCATCCATAATCTTTTAATAGCTTGTGATTTATTATTTGAAAGCTCTGCCTAAAATTCAGATAAATAAGCGATTCCTTTTCAGAGAACTCCTTTTAAATGTCCCTCTTCTTGAACATCGCCAGTGAGGGGACTGCTTCACTCTTTGAGGTGGCCTCTTTATTCAATAATTCTAGTGTTTAGAGTACTTGTACCTAAAATATATTAGGAAGCATCTTTTTTTTCATTAAGAAACAGTGCAAGCCTGTGGTTAATGATTACATTTAATATTTCCAGGGCTGAATGGAATAAATTTTGGAGCACTTTATTTCCTATTAACACCCAGAATAAAATCAGCCACAGTTCATTCACTGTTTTGAAAAGGCAATTTTAGCAAAACCATTAAAAAGCATATTGTAAAAGAGAAGAATTTTGATAAAGCCTTAAAAAGTGGGAATCTTGGGTAAATATTAACCTCACTAAGGAGAGACTGTAAGAGGAAATCAAATACTGTTTCATGTGTCCTGCACCTTCAGTGCTCCCTCATGTTGGTTTCAGCATTTTCCTGCCATTAGGGCAGCAAGACTCAGCAATGTGAGTACAGTCTTTGCCATTGGTATGGTATCCCTCACCTTTTAAACTTCTTTGCCCTTTTGCAAACCGTATTGTCAGAAGTTTAGGGGATTGCTCTTCAAACTGAATGGGAGTAAACTGCATGTTCGGGCAGCAGTAGAGGGATGGTGGGTATGAGACCTCAGCGAAGGCGGGTCAGAGTCTTTAAGGCCAGTGTATTCATTGCTAGGGCAGCCGTAGCAAAATACCACAGATTGGGTAGTTAAAACAAACTGAAACTGATTCTCTCACAGTTCTAGAGGTTGGAAGTCTGAAATCAAGATTTAGTAGGATTGGTTCCTTGTGGAGGCTTCAAGGGAGAAACTGCCTGGGCCCCTCTCCTAGCCTCAGGGTGCTGCAGGCAGCCCGCGGCTCTCCTTGGCATGTACGCGCACATCTGCTTCTCATGCACATCACCCACCAGCAGCACGTGTGTGCTGCTTATCCCTCCATCCTTCCAGTGTGTCTGTTGTGGTCTCATGAGATGAGTATGAGGTGTTTGCCTATTTTAACAGGGTTGGGCTATTCTGTCTGTCTGACAACTGAACCATATCATATATACTAACAGCTTTTCAATAGTGCACAACTTGTTTTCTTTTTTTTTTTTAATTAAGGTATTATTGATATACACTCTTATGAAGGTTTCACATGAAAAAACAATGTGGTTACTACATTTACCCATATTATCAAGTCTCCACCCATACCCCAATGCAGTCACTGTCCTTCAGTGTAGTAAGATGCCACAGATTCACTGTTTGTTTTCTCTGTGCTACACTATTTTCCCTGTGATCCCTCCACACCATGTGTACTAAACATAATACCCCTCAATTCCCTTCTCCCACCTTACCCACCCGCCCTCCCACACCCCTCCCCTTTGGTAACCACTAGTTCTTTCTTGGAGTCTCTGAGTCTGCTGCTATTTTGTTCCTTCAGTTTTGCTTTGTTGTTATACTCCACAAATGAGGGAAATCATTTGGCACTTGTCTTTCTCCACGTGGCTTATTTCACTGAGCATAATATCCTCCAGCTCCATCCATGTTGTTGTAATGGTAGGATTTGTTTCTTTCTTATGGCGAATAGTATTCCATTGTGCATATGTACCACATCTTCTTTATCCATTCATCTACTGATGGACACTTAGGTTGCTTCCATATCTTGGCTATTGTAAAAAGTGCTGCAATAATTATGATTACCACACATAATGTAGTGGAGGGGAACACGGGAAAAGCAGTATTTACAGAGAAGACAAGTATTGATTCTATAGCATCTTACTACGCTGATTGACAGTGACTGTAATGGGGTATGTGTGGGGGACTTGATAATAGGGGGTCTAGTAACCATAATGTTCAAGTGACTGTACATTAATGATATCAAAATTTTAAAAAAGCACTGCAATAAACATAGGGGTGCATATGTCTTTTTGAATCTGAGAAGTGGTATTCTTTGGGTAAATTCCAAGGGTTGGGATTCCCGGGTCAAATGGTATTTCTGTTTTTTGTTTTTTGAGGAACA
Organism: Smutsia gigantea; assembly: GCA_032199065.1. Taxonomy (NCBI): domain Eukaryota; kingdom Metazoa; phylum Chordata; class Mammalia; order Pholidota; family Manidae; genus Smutsia; species Smutsia gigantea. The sequence goes on from JAVSCE010008455.1 coordinate 44,225, forward strand.
TCCATATTGCTTTCCACGATGGTTGAACTAGATTACATTCCCACCAGCACTGTAGGAGGGTTCCCCTTTCTCCACCTCCTTACCAGCATTTGTTGTTCTTAGTCTTTTGGATGCTGGCCATCATTACTGGTGTGAGGTGATACCTCATTGTGGTTTTAATTTGCATTTCCCTGATGATTAGTGATGTGGAGCATCTTTTCATGTGTCTGTTGGCCATCTGAATTTCTTCTTTGGAGAACTGTCTCTTCATATCCTCTGCCCATTTTTTAATTGGGTTATTTGCTTTTTTGGGTGTTGAGGCATGTAAGTTCTTTATATATTTTAAATGTTAACCCCTTGTCGGATATGTCATTTACAAATATATTCTCCCATACTGTAGGATGCCTTTTTGTTCTGTTGATGGCATCCTTTGCCATACAGAAACTTTTTAGTTTGATGTAGTCCCATGAGTTCATTTTTGCTTTTGTTTCCCTTGCTTGAGGAGATGCGTTCAGGAAGGAGTTGTTCATGCTATTCAGAGTTTTGCCTATGTGGTCTTCTAAGAGTTTTATGGTTTCATGACTTACATTCAGGTCCTTGATCCATTTCGAGTTTACTTTTGTGTATGGGGTTAAACAATAATCCAGTTTCATTCTCTTGCCTGTAGCTGTCCAGTTTTGTGAACGCCAGCTGTTGAAGAGGCTGTCATTTCCCCATTGTATGCCCATGGCTCCTTTATCATATATTAATTGACCATATATGGTTGGGTTTATATCAGGGCTCTCTATTCTGTTCCATTGGTCAATGGGTCTGTTCCTGTGCCAGTAACAAATTGTCTTGATTACTGTGGCTTTGTAATAGAGCTTAAAGTTGGGGGGCAAATTCCCCTAGCTTTATTCTTCCTTCTCAGGATTGCTTTGGCTATTTGGGGTCTTTGGTGGTTCCATATGAATTTTAGAACTATTTTCTCTAGTTTGTAGAAGAATGTTGTTGTTATTTTGATAGAAATTGAATTGAATCTGTAGATTGCTTTAGGCAGGATGGCCATTTTGACAATATTAATTCTTCCTATCCATGAGCACAGGATGTGTTTCCATTTATTGGTTACATCTTTAATTTCTCTCATGAGTATCTTGTAGTTTTCAGAGTGTAGGTCTTTTCACTTCCTTGGCTAGGTTTATTCCTAGGTATTTTATTCTTTTTGATGCAACTGTGAACGGAATTGTTTTCCTGATTTCTCTCTCTGCTAGTTCATTGTTAGTGTCTAGGAATGCCACAGATTTCTGCATATTAATTTTGTATCCCACAACTTTGCTGAATTCAGGACATAGATCTAGCAGTTTTGGAGTGGATTCTTTAGGTTTTTTTATGTACAATGTCATGTCATCTGCAAAAGGGACAGATTAACTTCTTCTCTGCGAATCTGGATGCCTTTTATTTCTTTGTGTTGTCTGATTGCTGTGGCTAGGACCTCCAGAACTATGTTGAATAGAAGTGGGGAGAATGGGCATCCTTGTCTTGTTCTCGATCTTAAAGGAAAAGCTTTCAGCTTCTTGCTGTTAAGTATAATGTTGGCTGTGGGTTTGTCATATATGGCCTTTATTATGTTGAGGTACTTGCCCTCTCTACCCATTTTGTTGAGAGTTTTTGTCATGAATGGATGTTGAATTTTGTCAAATGCTTTTTCAGCATCTATGGAGATGATCGTGTGGTTTTTGTCCTTCTTTTTGTTGATGTGGTGCATGATGTTGATGGATTTTCCTATGTTGTAACATCCTTGCATCCCTGGAATAAATCCTACTTCATCATGATGGATGACCTTTTTGATGTATTTTTGAATTTGGGTTGGTAATATTTTGTTGAGTATTTTTGCATCTATGTTCATCAGGTATATTGGCTTGTAATTTTCTGTTTTTGTGATGTCTTTGCCTGGTTTTGGTATTAGAGTGATGCTGACTTCATAGAATGAGTTTGGAAGTATTCCCTGTTCTTCTACTCTTTGGAAAACTTTAAGGAGGATGGGTTTTAAGTCTTCACTAAATGTTTGATAAAATTCAACGGTGAAGCCATCTGTTCCTGGCGTTTTATTCTTAGGTAGGTTTTTGATTACCAGTTAAATTTCGTTGCTGGTAATTGGTCTGTTCAGATTTTCTGTTTCTTTCTGGGTCAGCCTTTGAAAGGTGTATTTTTCTAGAAAGTTTTCCATTTCTTCTAGGTTATCCAGTTTGTTAGCATAGAATTTTTCATGGTATTCTCTAGTAATTCTTTGTATTTCTGTGGTGTCCGTAGTAATTTTTCCTTTCTCATTTCTGATTCTGTTTATGTGAGTAGACTCTTTTTCTTGATAAGGCTGGCTAGAGGTTTATCTGTTTTGTTTATTTTATTGAAGGACCAGCTCTTGCTTTCATTGTTTCTATGTATTGTTTTATTCTTCTTGATTTTATTTACTTCTGCTCTAATCTTTATTGTGTCCCACCTTCTACAGACGTTGTGCCTCATTTGTTCTTTTTTGTTATTTTATTAAGGTATTATTGATATACACTCTTATGAACGTTTCTCATGGAAAAACAATGTGGTTCTTACATTTCCCAAATTATCAATTCCCCACTCATACCCCAATTCAGTCACTGTCCATCAGTGTAGTAAGGTGACACAGATTCACTATTTGCCTTCTGTGTGCTATACTGTTTTCCCCGTGATTCCCCACACCATGTGTACTAAACATAATACCCCAGAATCCCCTTCTCCCACCATCCCCACCTGCCTTCCCACTCCCCTCCCCTTTGGTAACCACTAGTTCCTTCTTGGAGTCTTGAGTCTGCTACTATTTTGTTCCTTCAGTTTTGCTTTGTTGTTATACTCCACAAATGAGGGAAATCATTGGGCACTTGTCTTTCTCTGCCTGGCTTATTTCCTGAGCATAATATCCTCCAGCTCCATCCATGTTGTTGCAAGTGGCAGGATTTGTTTCCTTCTTATGGCTGAATAGTATTCCATTGTGTATATGTACCACATCTTCTTTATCCATTTATCTACTGAAGGACACTTAGGTTGCTTCCATATCTTGGCTATTGTAAAAAGTGCTGCAATGAACATAGGGGTGCATATGTCTTTTTGAATCTGAGAAGTTTATTCTTTTGGTAAATTCCAAGGAGTGGGATTCCTGGGTCAAATCGTAGTTCTATTTTAGTTTTTTGAGTAACCTCCATATTGCTTTCCACAATGGTTGAACTAGCATACATTCCCACCAGCAGTGTAGGAGGGTTCCCCTTTCTCCACAGCCTTGCCTGCATTTGTTGTTCTTAGTTTTTGGATGGTGGCCATCCTTACTGGTGTGAGGTGATATCTCGTTGTGGTTTTAATTTGCATTTCCCTGATGATTAGTGATGTGGAGTATCCTTTCATGTGTCTGTTACGCCTCATTTGTTCTTCTTTTTCTAGTTTTTTTAATTGTGAGTTTAGACTGTTCATCTGGGATTCTTCTTCTTTTCTGAGGTAGGCCTGTATTTCAATATACTTTCCTCTTAGCTCAGCCTTTGCTGCGTCCCACAGATTTTGTGGTGTTGAATTATTGTTGCCATTTGTCTCTGTATATTGCTTGATCTGTTTTTATTTGGTCATTGATCCATTGGTTATTTAGGAGCATGTTGTGAAACCTCCATGTGTTTGTGGGATTTTTCATTTTCTTTGCATAATTTATTTCTAGTTTTATACGTTTGTGGTCTGAGAAACTGGTTGGTACAATTTCAATCTTTTTGAATTTACCAAGGCTCTTTTTGTGGCCTAGTATATGATCTATTCTTGAAAATGTTCCATGTGCACTTAAGAAGAATGTGTATTTGGCTGCTTTTGTACAGATGTCTGTTAGGTCCATCTGTTCTATTGTGTTTTTTCAGTGCCTCTGTCTCCTTACTTATTTTCTGCCTGGTTGATCTGTCCTTCAGGGTGGTGGGAGCGTTGAAGTCTTCTAGAATGAATGTGTTGCATTCTATTTCTCCTTTTAATTGTGTTAGTATTTGTTTCACATATGTAGGTGCTCCTGTGTTGGGCCCATAGATATTTATAATGGTTATATCTTCCTCTTTTATCATTATGTAATGTCCTTGTCTCTTGTGACTTTCTTTGTTTTGAAGTCTATTTTGTCTGATACAAGTACTGCAACTTCTGCTTTTTTCTCCCTATTAGTTGCATGAAATATCTTTTTCCATCCCTTCACTTTTAGCCTATGTATGTCTTTGGGCTTAAAGTGAGTCTCTTGTAGGCAGCATATAGATGGGTCTTGTTTTTTTATCCATTCAGTGACTCTATGTCTTTTGATTGAAGCATTCAGTCCATTTACATTTAGGGTGATTATCGATAGGTATGTACTTTTTGCATTGCACGGTTTAGATTCGTGGTTACCAAAGGTTCAAGGTTAACTTCCTTACTAAGAGTCTTACTTGTCTCAATTAATATGCTATTACAAATGCAATCTAAAGGTTCTTTTTTTTTTCCTCCTCCTTTTTCTTCCTCCTCCATTCTTTATATATTAGGTATCATATTCTGTACTCTTTGTCTATTCCTTGATTTACTTTGGGGATAGTTAATTTAATTTTGCATTTGGTTAGTATTTAGCTGTTCTACTCTCTTTACTGTGGATTTATTACCTCTGGTGACAGCTATTAAATCTTGGGAACACTTCCATCTATAGCAGTCCCTCCAAAATACACTATAGAGATGGTTTGTGGGAGGTAAATTCTCTCAGCTTTTGCTTATCTGGAAATTGTTTAATCCCTCCTTCAAATTTAAATGATAGTATTGCTGGATAAAGTATTCTTGGTTCAAGGCCCTTTCATGCCACTCCTTTCTGGCCTGTAAGCTTTCTGTTGAGGAGTCTGATGATAATCTGATGGGCTTTCCTTTGTATGTGCCCTTATTTCTCTCTCTGGATGCTTTTAATAGTCTTTCCTTATCCTTGATCTTTGCCATTTTAATTACTATATGTCCTGGTGTTGTCTCCTTTGGGTGCCTTTTGTTGGGAGATCTGTGCATCTCCATGGCGTGAAAGACTATCTCCTTCCCAGATTGGGGAATTTTTCAGCAATTACCTCCTCAAAGACTTTCTATCCCTTTTTCTCTCTATAATGCGAATATTGTCCTGTTTGGATTGGTCACACAATCATCTCAATATTCTTTCATTTTTAGAGTTCCTTTTTTCTCTCTGTAACTCAGCTTCTTTGTATTCCTCTTTTCTAGTGTCTATTTCACTTATTGTCTCCTCCACCGTATCCAATCTGGTTTTAATACTGTCCATAGTGTTCTTCAAAGATTGGATCTCTGACTGGAATTCATTCCTAAGTTCTTGAATATTTTTCTGTACCTCCATGAGCATGTTATTGATTTTCATTTTGAACTCCCTTTTAGGAAGATTCATGAGGTCGATGTCACTTAAATCTTTCTCAGGAGTTAATAATTTTACTCCAAACTAGGTTCCTTTGGCGTTTCATATTTGTATATGTCGCCCTCTAGTGCCTAGTAGCTCTACTCCCTGGAGCTGCTCTGCCCCTGAAGCAATGGTGGGAGTCACAGGGGAGTGGTATTGGTGCCTAGGGGTAGGAAAGATGTGTTTCCTGCTTCCCGGCTGCTATGCCTGTCTCCACTGCCTGAACCAGTCAGCCGAGCATTCAGGTATAAGCCTCTATTCTTTGCGTTTGTAGTTGCTGTAGACAGATCTTCCCTCTGGCTGGCCTAATGCCAGGGTAGGATTGGCCGGTTTCTGAGCCAGGTGGGGCTGGCCGGGAGAAAGGCACAGTAGACTACGTATCATGGATGGGGTCCTTGGAGCTGTGTAGCCAGCCAGGGAGCTGGAGCACCTGAAGATTGTCTAAGGAGGAAGATTTCTTCTTCCTCCTTAAATATGAGAGTCTATATGGCAAAGCTCCCAACCTGCTGGGCAGAGTGCACCTGGACAATTTTGTCTACCTGTCCTTTCTCCTGAGCAGTAAGCTCTGTGCAATCCTTTCCCCTTTATCCCCCGTCTTGCTAAGGGCTTCCTTGTTAGAAAGTCTCCCCCACTGCCCAACTTTCTTTCGTCTCAGAGCAGCCGGATATGGATCCCTGCTTTCCACAAGTGGCTGGTATCTCAGCCTCTCCAGGAATTCTGCCTATCCTAGCTTTCCAATCCTGTAATCACGAGAGTATCATACAAGCACCATGAAATGTAGGTTTGTGCTCCCAGACCAGATCTCCAGAGTTAGGTATTCAGCAGTCCCAGGCCTCCACTCCCTCCCTGCTCCGTTTCTCTTCCTCCCACCGGTGAGCTGGGGTGGATGAAGGGCTTGGGTGCCGCCAGGCCACTGCTTTGTTACGTTACCCTGTTCTGTGAGGTCTGCTCTTTTTTCCAAATGTATGCAGTCTGGCGCAGGCCTCTTTCCTATTGCTCTTTCAGGATTAGTTGTATTAATTATATTTTCGTATTATATGTGGTTTTAGGAGGAAGCCTGTGTCTCACCTCTCACGCTGCCATCTTTAATCCAACCTCCACAACTTGTTTTCTTTAGGATTAATAACAATTTCTTGTTTTATTTACCTAGTGTCCTATATATTTATCACTAATTACCAACCAATTCTCACTCAGTTATGTAACTCTTCTCTAAATCCGTTCTTACCAGATATTCTTAATAAAGCATTACAGGTTTCCCATGCTATCCACAAGTAGAGTGTCCCTATGAAAGCTCTCATGAGCAGAAATGCCTAAAGCAAAGAAGCAATTACCACTAATTAAGTTGGATAAGTTTTGGAGTACCCCCAGATCCCCCCAAAAAGATCTCTTTTAGATTTTCATGATATCTTAGGACACATCTTGGTAATAGATGCACAAAATCAGTCAAGGTAAAGCACAAATTCTCAGAGACACACAGTTCCAGGCTGGGGCACCTTGACACTGAGAAGGTGAGTATAGCTCCCAGTTGGTGGGGCCAGTCCCTGCTCAGGATGCAAGCTGCTGCCTCCAGAACAGCTCACTGCAAAACCAGCGCTGACCTTCTTCATAAAGGTGACCTTTTCTTAGCTTTTTTCATAAAAGAATAAATCCTTTTCAGATTTCTTTCAGTTGGTGAAAACGGGTCCTAATGTAGATCTTTCATAAAAACAAATTGGTATAATATGAACTTTAAAAAACTGGGGATACCTGTATTCTTAAAAATTCATCGTCTTGATGAGGTAACTGCGAGAGCCTTTTGACATGCTGAGATTTAGGTCTACACAGGTTGTTCTCCTTTTCTAGCTTGTGTTGGATCCCCCCCGTGACATGAGTGTCATGTTGTGTTCTTTTTTGGTATACGTCTTAATTGATATTGCTCTCTGAAACTTTGAGCCTCTTTTCCATGCCAGCAGAGCTACAGATTCTGGGGTGACATGTCTTTGTCTGGGGGAGTCTGTTTCCATCCATTAATAAACACTTGGTGATCTCTTTCAGTCTGAAACTCATGCCTCGTAGTTCTTGGAAATTTTCTCAATATATTTGATTTCTTCCCTGTTGTTATTCTTTGTTTTATTTTTTGATTCTCTTATTCAGATATTCAACCTTTTGGGCCAATCTGATTTTCTTTCCTTTCCTCTCCTTTTTCTATTGCATTGTCTGATTTTGCTGCTTTCTTGAAATTTCTTCAGTTTTCCTTCAGTTCTTCTGTTAAGCTAGTCTTCCTGCTATTTTCTTTCCATTTTCAAGACTTTTTGGATTTGAAATTTTTTTAACTGTGTAATTTAATTCCTCCCAAGATGCCTTTATCATTTTGTTAATTTGGTCCTCCTCTTTCCTGTTACAGGATTTCCTTAAATCTCTAATTGTCATTCACTGCCTACTCCTATATAAGAGTGGGGTTTTATGTTAGTTTCCTATTGTTGCCATAATGAATTACCACAAATGTAGTGACTTAAAACAACACAGACTTATCTTACACTTCTCTAGTTTGGGAGTCTAATGTAGGTCTCACTGGGCTAAAATGAAGGTGTTAAAAGGCCTGCAGTCCTTTCTGGAGGCTCTAGGACAAGGTTTATTTCCTTAACTTCTTGCAGCTTCTAGAGGCCACATAAATTCCTTTGTTCTTGGCTCCCTTCTGCAATCTCCAAGCCAGCACGTTTTTTAAATTTTATTTTGGTATCATTAATCTACAATTACATGTGCAACATTATAGTTATTAAACTACCCCCTTCATCAGGTCCCCCCCACCAACCCCATTACAGTCACTGTCCATAAGCCTAGTGAGATGCTATAGAATCATTACCTGTCTTCTCTGAGTTGTACAGCCCTCCCCGTGCCCCCCTACATTATGTCTGCTACTCGTAATGCCCCCTTTTCCCCCTTGTCCCTCCCTTTCCACCCATCCTCCCCAGTCCCTTTCCCTTTGGTAACTGTTAGTCCATTCTTGGGTTCTGTGAGTCTGCTGCTGTTGTGTTCCTTCAGGTTTTTTTTCTTTGTTCTTATACTCCACAGATGAGTGAAATCATTTTATACTTGTGTTTTTCCGCTTGGCTTATTTCACTGAGCATAATACCCTCTAGCTCCATCCATGTTGTTGCAAATGGTAGGATTTGTTTTCTTCTTATGGCTGAATAATATTCCATTGTGTATATGTACCCAAGCCAGCACGTTTTATCTAATATTTCCTCTAGTCACATCTCCCTCTCACCACAGCCAGGAAAGATTCTTTGCTTTTAAGGATCTATGTGATTAGTTTTGGTTCACACAGATAATCTAGGATAATCCACCACCACAAGGTCCTTTATTTAATCACATCTGCAAAGTCCCTTTTGCCATGGAAGGTAATACGTTCATAGACTCTGGGAATTAGGATACGGACATTTTTGAGGGACCATTATCCTGCCTGCCACATGTTCTAAACAGCTGATTGTCCACTCTGTGTGTGTGCATATGGGTGGGGCAGGGGGTGGGGACGGGGTTCTGTGCACCATAAGGTTGATAACCATTTGACCAAACCTTTTCCTTGGAACCCTTGATGTCAGAATCTTGATTTTATTTTATTTTTAAAGATACACATTTAGTTAAACTAGGTAACACTATTTTTATAGCATGATATTATTTATTTTTTATTGAAGTGTAGTAAATATACAATATTATATTGGTTTCAAGTATACAGTGGTTTGACAGTTATCTACATTATTAAATGATCACCCCTATAAGTGTAGTACTATCTGTCCCCATAAAATGGTGTTACAGAACTGATGACTATATTCTCTATGCTGTGCTTTCATCCCCAAGACTAATTTATATTGTGATTGAGAATATATCCCCTTCACCTGTTTACCCACCCACCCCAGCCACCCCACCCATGGTAATCACTAGTCACTTCTAGTGTCTAGGAGCAATAGCTTTTTTATTTTGTTTTTAGATTTCAACTATAAGTGAAATCCTATGGCATTTGTCTTTCTCTGCCTGGCTCATTTTACTTAGTATAATACCATCTTGGCCCATTGATGTTGTTGCAAATGGCATGATTTCTTTCTTTTTTATGCCTGAATAACATTCCATTGTGTATATGTACCATATCTTGAGCCAGTCATCTATTGATGAACACTTTGGTTGCTTCCAAATCTTGGCTATTTAAATAATGCAACAATAAACATAGTTGCACATATATCTTTTCAAATCAGGGATTTTGTTTTCTTCTGATAAATTCCCAGAAGTGGAATTAATGGGTTGTATGGTGTTTCTATTTTTAGTTTTTTGAAGAACCTCCATACTCTTTCCATAGTGGCTGCACCAATTCACATTCGCAGTGACAGTGTAGGAGGGTTCCCTTTTCTCCACAGCCTCACCAACACTTGTTATTCCTTGTCTTTTGGGTAGTGGCCATTCTGACTGATGTGAGGTGATATCTCACTGTGGTTTTGATTTACATTTCCCTGATGATTAGTGATGTGGGGTATCTTTTCATGTGCGTGCTGGCCATTCTGTATGTCTTCTTCAGAAAAATGTCTCTTCAGGTCCTCTGCCCACTCTTCAAACAGATTATTTATTTGGTACTGAGTTGTATGAGTTCTTTATATATTTTGGATTTTAGCCCCCTATCAGATAAATCACTTAGGAACATATTCCCCCATACTGTAGGCTGCCTTTTTTTTCCTGCTGATGGTGTCCTTTGCTCTACAGAAGATTTTTAGTTTGATGTAGTCCCACTTGTTTTTGCTTTTGTTTCCCTTGCTCTGGGAGATGTATTACAGAAAAAAAATTACTCATGCTAAAGTTTAAGAGATTCTTGCCTATGTTTTCTTTTCAGAGTTTTCTGGTTTCATGTCTTACATTTATGTCTTTAATCCACTTCAAGTTTACTTTTGTGTATGGGGTTAGACAGCAATCTAGTTTCATTCTCTTGCATGTACGTATCTCTAGTTTTCCCAACACCATTTATTGAAGAGACTGTCTTCTTCCCGTTGTATATTCTTGCCTCCTTTGTCATATATTGTCAACATCTTTAGATACTTATTCTAAGTTATAGAGCACTTACCCTTAATGTGTCATATTATAATGGCAGTAGATGATGTGTTTTTAATTTTGCATGTTATAAAATTTATTTTGCGTTTTAGAAGATAAATATATACACAAAATTTTTATAACTGATCAGTTATTGTCAGAGCTAACATTATAAATTGACATTTTTTTCTGAACTTTTTAATTTGAAAAATTTCAAACATAGAATTTAAAGAACTATGTAATTAATATCTACTTACATACTCAATTCCTGGATTAAACCATTATTGATATTTTCAGAGAACCAATTTTGCCTTTGTTGATTTTCTCTTATTAACTTGTCTGTTTTGTATTTAATAGACTTTCTCTTATCTTTATTATCTGTTTTCTACTATTAACATTGGATTTAATTTGCCCTTCTTTTTCTAGCGTCTAAAGATGGAAGCTTAAATAATTGGTTTTATACCTTTTCTTTTCCAATATAAACCTAGTAGTACCATAAATTTTTCTCTAAGGACTGTGTTAGCTATATGCCACAACTGCAGACATGTCGTAGTTTTCATTATCATTTGTGATCATTTATAATTATTTTTGTGATTTCTTATTTGACCCCTGAGTTATTTAGAAGTGTGTTTCCTTATATATATTTGACTTTCCTCACTAATTGTTATTGAGTACTAATTTTATGCCCTAGTTGTAAAAGCATACTAAAATGTTTTCAGTCCTATAATATTTACTGAGATTTGTTTTATAGCCTTGCAACACTAAGGAGATTTTGGTGAATATTCCATGTGCCCTTAAAAGAATTTGTATTCTTTTTACAGTCTTGGATGTAGTGTTTTATAGGGATCAATTAAGTCAAGTTGAATGATAGTGCCATTCAGATCTTTTATATTCTTATTATTTTGTTGTCTTATTGTTCTATCAACTTGTAGAAGAAGAACATTAAAATTCCAACCGAAATTGCAGGTCTGTCTTTTCTTCCTTTTAGTTCTGCCAATTTTTGCTTTATATATTTTTTAATGTCAATTAGTAAGGAACACAAATACTTAGGATTGGTATATTTTCATGGTCAATTGACACATTTTCATTATAAAATATGTATTTTTGTTTCTGGAAATAACCCCTTATCATGAAGCCTACCTTGATACCTGCATTTTTATTCTTAGTGCCTGCATGATTTATCAGCTCTCATCCATTAACTTAAAATCTGACTGTGTCTATATGTTTAAAGTATGGCTCTGTAAATGTATTTCCATTTTGCTTTTTTAAAATCCAGTCTGGTTGAAAGATATAGAAAGATGGCAGTGTGAGCAGGGTGGCAGAAATCTCCTCCCAAAACCATATATATTTTTGAAAATACAACAAATACAACTATTCCTAAAAGAGAGACCAGAAGATACACTACAATAGCCAGGCTACATCTACATCTGTAAGAACACAGCATCTCACGAAGGGGGTAAGATACAAAGCTGTGACCTGTCAGGACCTGAGCACTCCCCCCGCCCAGCTCACTGGTGGGAGGAAAACAGAGTGGGGAGGGAATGGAAGCACAGGACAGCTAAATAATCAGCCATAGTAATCTGCACAGGGAGCACAGACGCACATTGCATGGTGTACTGGATATTAGAGAAATGGAAGGGCAGGATCCAAGATGGAAGGGGCACTGCCCTCACAGGAGAACACACCTGGCATGGCTTCCACCGCCCCCCCTCCCCCCATGCGGTGCTCTACGCTAGCCTGAGGGCGGCGCCGCTCATGGCAGCAAAGGGGATTATCCCAGAGACTGACTCCCAGTGTGCGGGTAACCGGCACAGACAGCAGAAGCCAGAGCAAGGTCCGGAAGGCATGAAGGGGCACCGTCCTTGCAGGAGAACACACCCAGCTTCGCTGAAACCCCTGCAGTGCTCTAGGCTAACCTGAGGGTGTACCCGCACACGAGAGCTCAGGGGATTATCCCAGAGACTGCCTCCCGATGTGCGGGTAACCTGCACAGCAAGAGAAGCCAGGGCAGGGTCTGGAAGGCACGAAGGAGCACTGTCCGTGCAGAACACGCCCAGAGTGGCTGCAACCCCCTGCAATTCTCTAGGCTAGCCTGAGGGGGGCCCCGACCATGGCAGCTGAGGGGATTATCCCAGAGACTGCCTCCTGATGTGCAGGTAACCAGTACAGGCAGTGGAGAAGGGCAAGGCGAACAACAGCAGGAACGGACTTTGTTCTCCCAGCTGATACACGTGCCACCTGCCTGCGAACACTTCCATCTGCATGAAAAGGCAGAAGAATCTGGTCCAGTCAAAAATCATTCAGTCAACCCAAGAGAGAGGGCCTGGTGGAATAGATATAACCAATCTTCCTGAAAAAGAATTCAGAAGAAAAGTCATAACCATGCTGGTGGACCTACAGAGAAATATGCAAGAGCTAAGGGATGAAGTCGGGAAGGCGATAACAGAAATGAAACAATTGATAGATGGGCTTAAGGGCAGACTGGACGAGGTGCAAGAGACTGATAATGGAATAGAAATCAGAGAACAGGAATACAGTGAAGCTGAGGCAGAGAGAAAAAAAGGATCTCTAGGAATGAAAGAATATTAAGAGAACTGTGTGACCAATCCAAACGGGACAATATTCGCATTGTAGGGTTACCAGAAGAAGAAGAGAGAGAAAAAGGGATAGAAAGTGTCTTTCAAGAAATAATTGCTGAAAACTTTCACAAGCTGGGGAAGGAAATAGTCTCTCAGACCATGGAACCCCACAGATCTCCCAACACAAGGGATCCAAGGAGGACAACACCAAGACATATAATAATTAAAACAGCAGAGATAAAAGACAAGGACAGAGTATTAAAGGCATCCAGAGAGAGAAAAAAAGATCACCTACAAAGGAAAACCGATCAGGCTATCATCAGACTTCTCAACAGAAACCTTACAGGCCAGAAGAGAATGGCATGATATATTTAATGCAATGAAACAGAAGGGCCTTGGACCAAGAATACTGTATCCAGCACAATTATCATTTAAATTTGAAGGAGGGATTAAACAATTCCCAGACAGGCAAAAGTTGAGGGAATTTGCCCCCCACAAACCACCTCTACAGGATATTTTAAGGGGACTGCTCAAAGTGGAAGCACTCCTAAGACTAAATAGATGTCACCAGAGAAAATAAAATCACAGCAAAGAAAGCAGACCATCCAAACACTAACTAAAGGCAAAAAATAAAATCAACTATGCACAAAAATACACAAAGGAAACAGAAAAGAGTACAGAATAAAACACCAAACATATAAAGAATGGAGGAGGAATAAGAAGAGAGAGAAATAAAGAATCATCAGACTGTGTTTATAATAGCTTAAAAAGAGAGTTAAGTTAGATGGTTAGATAGTAAAGGAGTTACCCCTGAACTTTTGGTAATCACAAATTCAAAGCCTGCAATGGCAATAAGTACATATCTATCGATAATCACCCTAAATGTAAATGGACTGAATGCACCCATCAAAAGACCCAGAGTAATAGAATGGATAAAAAAGCAGGACCCATCTATATGCTGCTTACAAGAGACTCACCTCAAACCCAAAGGTATACACAGACTAAAAGTGAAGGGATGGAAAAAGTTATTTCATGCAAACAATAGGGAGAAAAAAGCAGGTGTTGCAGTACTTGTTTCAGCAAAATAGACTTCAAAACAAAGAAAACAACAAGAGATAAAGAAGGACATTACATAATGATAAAGGGGGCAGTCCAACAAGAGGATAAACCATTATAAATATTTGTGCACACAACACAGGAACACCGACACATGTGAAACAAATACTAACAAAATTAAGGGAGAAAATAGAATGTAATGCATTCATTTTAGGAGACTTCAACACACCACTCACTCCAAAGGTCAGATCAACCAGACAGAAAATGAGTAAGGACACAGAGGCACTGAACAACACACCAGAACACATGGACCTAACAGACATCTACAGAACTCTACACCCAAAAGCAGCAGGATACCTATTCTTCTCAAGTGCACATAGAATATTTTCCAGAATAGACCACATACTAGGCCACAAAAAGAACCTCAGTAAATTCAAAAATATTGAAATTCTACACACCAACTTCTCAGATCACAAAGGCATAAAACTAGAAATAAATTGTGCAAAGAAAACAAAAATGCTCAGAAACACATGAAGGCTTAACAACATGCTCCTAAATTACCAATGGATCAATGACCAAATTAAAACAGAGATCAAGCAATATATGGAGACAAATGAAAACAACAGCACAAAGCCCCAACTGCTGTGGGACGCAGCAAGGGCAGTTCTAAGAGGAAAGTATATTGCAATCCAGGCCTATTTATCATGACGGATCCCACAGAAATACAAAGAATTATTAGAGAATACTATGAAAATCTGTATGCTAACAAGCTGGAAAACCTAGAAGAAGTGGACAACCTCTTAGAAAAATACAGCCTTCCAAGAATGACCAAGGAAGAATTGGTAATAAAAAAACTACCCAAGAACAAATCCCAGGCCAGATGGATTCACCGCTGAATTTTTTCAGACATATAGAGAAGACATAATACCCATTCTCCTTAAAGTTTTCCAAAAAAAAAGAAGAGGAGGGAATACTTCCAAACTCATTCTACGAAGCCAGCATCACTCTAATACCAAAACCAGGCAAGACCTCACCAAAAAAAGAAAATTACAGACCAATATCCCTGATGAACATAGACGCAAAAATACTCAACAAAATATTAGCAAACCGAATTCAAAAATACATCAAGAGGATCATACACCATGATCAAGTCAGATTCATCTCATGGATGCGACGATGGTACAACTTTCGAAAATCCATCAACATCATCCACCACTTCAACAAAAAGAAGGACAAAAACCACATGATCATCTCCATCAGTGGTGTAAAAGCATTCGACAAAATTCAACATCCATTCATGATAAAAACTCTCAACAAAATGGGTATAGAGGGCAAGTACCTCAAGATAATAAATGACATATATGACAAACCTTCAGCCAACATCATACTTAACAGTGAGAAGCTGAAAGCTTTTCAAGTAAGATCGGGAACAAGATAGGGATGTCATCTCTCCCTACTTTTATTCAACATAGTACTGGAGATCCTAGCCACGGCCATCAGACAAAACAAAGAGATACAAGGCATCCAGATTGGTAAAGAAGAAGTCAAACTGTCACTATTTGCAGATGACATGATATTGTACATAAAAACCCTAAAGAATCTACTCGAAAACCACTAGAACTAATATCTGAATTCAGCAAAGTTGCAGAATAAAAAATTAATACACAGAAATCTGTTGCATTTCTGTACACTAAGGATGAGCTAACAGAGAAATCAGTAAAACAATTCCATTCACAATTGCATCAAAAATAATAACATACCTAGGAATAAACCTAATGAAGGAAGTGAAAGACTTATACCCTGAAAACTACAAGACACTCCTAAGAGAAATTAAAGAGGACACTAACAAATAGAAATCCATCCCATGCTCTTTTCTAGGAAGAATAAATATTGTCACCATGGCTATACTACCTAAAGCAATGTACAGATTCCATGCAATCCCTATCAAAATAGCAACAGCATTCTTCAACGAACTGGAACAAATAGTTTTACAATTCATATGGAACCACAAAAGACCCCCAATAGCCAAAGCAATCCTGAGAAGGGAGAATAAAGCAGGGGGGATCTCTCTTCCCTATTTCAACATCTACTACAGAGCCACAGTAATCAAGACAATTTGGTGCTGGCACAAGAAAAGACCCATAGACCAGTGGAACAGAACAGAGAGCCCAGATATAAACCAAAACATATACGGTAAGTTAATATACGATAAAGGAGCCATGTATATATAATGGGGAAATGACAGCTTCTTCAACAGTTGGTGTTGGCAAAACCGGACAGCTACATGTAAGAGAATGAAACTGGATCATTGTCTAACCCCATACACAAAAGTAAATTCAGAATGGATCAAAGTCCTGAATGTAAGTCATGAAACCATAAAACTCTTAGAAAAAAATCGGCAGAAATCTCTTGGACATAAACATGAGCAACTTCTTCATTAACATATCTCCCAGGCAATGGACACAAAAGCAAAAATGAAAAAGTGGGACTATATGAAACTAAAAAGCTTCTGTACAGCAAAGGACACCATCAGTAGAACAAAAACACATCCTGCAGTATGGGAGAATGCATTCATAAATGACATCCGATAAGGGGTTGACATCCAAAATATATAAAGAGCTCATGCACCTCAACAAACAAAAAGCAAAGTATCCAACTAAAAAATGGGCAGAGGAGCTGAACAGACAGATACTTCTCCCAAGAAGAAATTCTGATGGCCAACAGGCACATGAATAGATGCTCCACATCACTAATCATCAGAGAAATGCAAATTAAAACCATAATGAGATATCACCTCACACCAGTAAGGATGGTGAACATCCAAAACACAAACAACAAATGTTGGCGAGGATATGGAGAAAGAGGAACCCTCCTACACTGCTGGTGGGAATGCAAATTAGTTCAACCATTGTGGAATGCAGTATGCAGGTTCCTCAAAAAACTCAAATAGAAATACCATTTGACCCAGGAATCCCCCTACTAGGAATTTACCCTAAGAATGCAGGAGCCCAGTTTGAAAAAGACAGATGCACCCCTATGTTTAGTGCAGCACTATTTACAATAGGCAAGAAATGGAAGCAACCTGTGTCCATCAGTAGATGAATGGATAAAGAAGATGTGGTACATACACACAATGGAATATTATTCAGCCGTAAGAAGAAAACAAATCCTACCATTTGCAACAACATGGATGGAGCTATAGGGTATTATGCTCAGTGAAATAAGCCAGGTGGAGAAAGACAAGTACCAAATGATTTCACTTTTATGTGGAGTATAAGAACAAAGAAAAAAACTGAAGGAACAAAGCAGCAGCAGACTCACAGAACCCAAGAATGGACTAACACTTACCAAAGGGAAAAGAGACTGGGGAGGATGGGTGGGGAGGGAGGGACAATGCAGAAAAATGGGCATTACGTTTAGCAGACATAATGTATGTGGGGGGCAAACGGAGAGGGCTGTGCAAGACAGAGAAGACCAGTAGTGATTCTATAGCATCTCACTTAGCTGATGGACAGTGACTGTAATGGGGTATGTGGTGGGGACTTGATGACGGGGAGAGTCTAGTAACCATAATGTTGCACATGTAATTGTAGATTAATGATACCAAAAAAAACACAAAAAGTCCAGTCTGGCAATCTCTTTACATTGTGGCTTTGTCCATTTATATTTATTGTAGTTATTGATGATTAGGTTCAAATATACTTTCTTGGCATTTGTTTTCTGTTTATATCTTTTGTTTTTGTTTCTCTATTTTTCCCCCTCTTGCCCTTTTTTTGTTAGTCAAGTATTTTCTACTATCTCATTCTATTGTTTCTATTGCCTTTTAGCTATATTTCTTTGAGTGACCAGAGTGTGCTATGAATTACAGTATTTACAATATATTTGTTAGAAATTTGGAATAATGAGTATGCACACACATGAATAAATATTAATATTAGAGGAAAAAGGCCTTTTACATTTGTTCACACAGTTATCCTTTTTAGTGTTTATGATTTCATAATATAGCATCTGGCTTTCATTTGATATCATTTCTTTACATCAGCCTGAAGGGCTTCTTTTAGCATTTCATGTAGTCCAAGTTTGCTGGTAATTTTCTCAGTTTCCATTTATCTGAAAATTAAATCTCTGTTTTCCATTCAATCCTTTTCAGCATTACTGAGGTACAGTTGACAAGTAAAATTATACAGGAATACCTTGTTTTATTGTGTTTTGTCTTAACACTTTGCAGATACTGTTTTTTTAAATAAATTGAATGTTTGTGGCAACCCTGAATCAATCAAGTTTATTGATACCATTTTTCAAACAGCATTTTCTCATATGTCTCTCTTGCAATATTTCAAATGTTTTCAATTTTTTTATATTTATATTTCTTGTGACCATTGATAGAAACTTGCTGAAAGCTCAGATGTTGGTTAGCAATTTTTAGCCATAGTTAGCTTCATTTTTAATTAAGGTATGTATGTACATTGTTTTTTAGGGCATATTGCTATTGTATACTTAATAGACTACAGTATAATATAAACATAACTTTTATATGTACTGAGGAACAAAAAAATTCATTTGACTTACTGTGTTGTAATAGTCACTTTATTTTGTGTGGTCTGGAACTGGACATGCAATATCTCTTAGATATGCCTGCAATATATTTAAAGTGTATAACAGGATGATTTGACATACAAACACATTATAAAAGGATATCCACCATCAAGCTAATTAACACATCCATCACCTCACATATTCACCTTTTTGTTTTTGCTCTTTTTATGAGAACACAGGTTATATGCTCTTAACAAATTTCAATTATAAAATGCAGTATTATCAACCACAGTCACCATGCTATACATTAGATCCTTAGACCATAAGTGATGGCACGCAATTTTTGTCCTTCTCTGTCTGACTTATTTAGCATGATGCCCTCCAGGTTCATCCATGTTGTTGCATATGACAGGATTTCCCTTTTTATGGCTGAATAATATTCCTGTGTGTGTGAGTGTGTGTATGTGTGCATGTACATCATGTATTCTTTATCCATTTATTCACTGACATGCTTGGGTGTGTACATGTACATCATATATTGTTTATCCATTTATTCACTGACAGATGCTTGGGTTGTTTTCATACCTTGGCTATATGAATAATACTGCAGTGAACATAGGAGTACATGTATCTTTTCAAGCTATTGAATTAATTTCCTTTGCGTATACCCAGAAGTGGAATTGCTGGATCATATGGTAGTTCTCTTTTTAATTTCTTAAGGAAACTCCATACAGTTTTTCATAGTGGCTGCACCAGTTTACATTTCCAAGAGTGTACAAGACTTCCCTTTTCTCCACATCATCAACATTTGTTATCTTTTGTATATTTGGAAATAATAGCCTTTCTAACAGGTATGAAATATTATAATTTTTTTCACTTGTATTTCCCTAATGATTAGTGATTTGAGTGCATTTTCATGTACCTGTTGAGCATTTGTATGTCTTTTTTGGAAAAATGTCTATTCAGTTCTTCTGCTAGTTTTTTAAAATTGGAGTTGATGTACAATATTATATTAGTTTCAAGTATACAGCACAGTGGTTCACCAGTTACCCATATTATCAAATTCTCACCCCAACTAGTGCAGTTACTATCCTTTGACATAGAAAGATGTTACAGAATCATTTGCTATGTTCTCCATGCCATCACTGTAAACAACTTATATTATGATTGAGGATTTTTGTGCCCCTTTATTCCCCTCCTGCTCCCCACCCATCCATCCCAAACCCTGCCCCATGACAACCCCCGGTCACTTCTCAGTGTCTATGAGCCTACTGCTATTTGTTCATTTTGTTTTATTTTATTTTTAGATTCCACAAATAAGTAAAATTATACCATTCTTTGCCTGGCTTATTTCACTCAACATAATACCCTCTAGGTCCATCCATGTTGTTGCAAATGGTAGGAATTCTTTCTTTATTATGGCTGAATAATACTCCATTGTGTCCATGTTCCACATATTCTTTATCCATTCATGTCTTGATGGGCACTTTGGTTGCTTCCCTATCTTGGCTACTGTAAATAATGTGGCAGTAAACATAGGGGTGCCTCTTCAAATATCTAGTCAAATAAGGGATTTTGTTTTCTTTAGCAATGATTTCTTCAAAGAGATTTTCTATCCCTTTGTCTCTCTTCTCTGTCTGGTGCTCCTATTATGCAAATATTGTTTCATTTGGAGTTCTCACAGGACTCTTTTAGCATCTTCTCCATTCTAGAGATTCTGTTTTCTCTATTCCTCAGCTTCATTGTTTTCCTGTTCTCTAATTTCTATCTCATTGACAGTCTCCTCTACGTGAAGCAATTTATTATTCATTCCCTTTATTGTAATTTTTCATTTCAGTTACTCTATTCTTCAGCTCTGAGTGGCTCTTTTTCAAATCTTCTGTCTCTGTTGAATTCCTCCATGAGATCGTCAATACTTTTCTGCAGATCAGTGACATATTTATGACTGTTACTTTGAAATCTTCATCAAGAACATGGGCAATCTCTGCTTCATTTACCATCTTTCTGGTGTCTTACTTCTTGATTGGAATATATCCTCCACCTCGTCATTTTTATTTATTTATTTATTTTGGTATCATTAATGTGCACTTACATGAACAATATTGTGGTTGCTATACTGCCTTCCCCGTGCCCCACCTCTACATTATGTGCTAATCGTAATGCCTCTTTTTTCCCCTTATTCCTCCTTTCCCACTCATCCTCCCAGTCCCTTTCCCTTTGCTAACTTTTAGTCCATTCTTGGGTTCTGTGAGTCTGCTGCTGTTTTGTTCCTTCAGTTTTTTCTTTGTTCTTATACTCCACAGATGAGTGAAATCATTTGATACTTGTCTTTCTCCACCTGGCTTATTTCACTGAGCATAATACCCTCTAGCTCCATCCATGTTGTTGCAAATGGTAGGATTTGTTTTCTTCTTACGGCTGAATAATATTCCATTGTGTGTATGTACCACATCTTCTTTATCCATTCATCTACTGATGGACACTTAGGTTCACTTCCTCATTTTGTCTGTGTTTCTGTGTTTCTTTCTTTGTATTAGATGGATCTGCCTCCTACAAATCTCTAGATAGGTCAAGAGAGTAATGGTTTTATGAAGAATGTGTCCTGTGGTGCCCAGAAGCTCCAGGCTCTTTGCTCAACTGTGCCTTGTTCTCTTTTGCAGTGGAGCCACAGTTGCTGTTGGCGGTCTGTGGGTGGGGCTGCCCTTCTGCCCATCCGCTGGCACTAGTTGGTGTGTCAGCAGAGGCCCTTTGTGGGTGGTGCTTCTGCTGGGATGTCGTGGGCAGGGCTCTCTGCCTGCCTTGCTGGGTTGGCGGTACTGCTGGGCTGATGGGGTTGGTGGGACACAGTGCTGGGCTGGGCCACCAGCAAGAGGAAGGAGCTCTCAGAGCTGGCTTCTGTAGGTACCTCCCAAGCTCTCCTGACAGAGGGCTAGGAAAACCTCCCTCCACCTGCCTGTAGCAAAGTCTCCCTCTGTTTCCAGGCAGCAAAGTCAGACTGCTGCTAGGACACGTGGGCCAGGGTCAGGTGCTTTTGCTGTAGTTGCTTTCCTTGTGTGTGAGAGGAGGTTTCGTCTTGCTTTCCTACTCTGCTATCTTTTTCACTGCTACAGCCCTCTGCCCATTTTTTAACTGGATTATTTTTTGCTGTTGAGTTGTGTGAGTTCCTTGTATATTTTTGGATATTAACTTATTATTGAATATATGGTTTGCAAATATTTTCTCCCATCCTATTGGTTGCCTTTTCATTTGGCTAATGGTTTCCATTGCTGTGTGGTTTTTTTTCCTGAAGACTTTTACTCCCATATGTTTATTTTTGTTTTGTTGCCTATGTTTTTGGTGTCCATTAACCTTTGTGTCTACTTTTATGCCAATACCATACTGTTTTGTTTCCTGTAGCTTTGTAATACTTTTTAGAATCAGGAAATGTGGTGCCTCCAACTTTCGTCTTTCATGAGATTACTTTGGCTATTCAAGGCCTTTTGTGGTTCCATAGAAATAAATATTACTTGATCATGGTGTATGATCCTTTTAATGTACCATTGAATTTGGTTTGGCAATATGTTATTGACGATTTTTGAATCTGTTCATCAGGAATACTGCCCTATAATTTTCTTTTTTTGTAGTGTCCTTGTCTGGCTTTAGTATCAGGGTAATGCTAGCCTCATAAAATGAGTTTGGAAATGTTCCCTCCTCTTCTATTTTTTTGGAAGGGTTTGAAAGGATTTTTTAAAAATCTTTAAATGTTTGGTAGCATTCAACCAGTGAAGCCATCTAGTTCTGGTCTTTTCTTTGCTAGGAGGTTTTGATTGCTGATTAAATCTCCTCACTTTTTAAATTTAGTCTGTTGAATTTTTCTATTCATGAGTCAGTCTTGGCAGATTGTATATTTCTAGGAATTTATCCACTTTTTCTAGGTTATCTAATTTGTTGGTGTATAACAGTTCCTTAGTAATTCTGTGTTATCAGTTGTAGTGTCTCCTCTTTCATTTCTGATTTTATTTTTTGAGTCTTCTATTGCATCTTGTTTTTTTATTATTTTAATTTTTTTATTAAGGTATCTTTGATACACACTTTTATGAAGGTTTCACGAGAAAAACAATGTGGTTACTATATCCATCCTTATTATCAAGCCCCCCCAATACCTCACTGCAGTCACTGTCCATCAGCATACTAAGATGCCACAGTCACTACTTGTCTTCTCTGTGTTATACTGTCTTCCCCATGACCCCTCACACCATGTGTGCCAATCATAATACCCCTCAATCCCCTTCTCCCTCCCATATCCCTCCCCTTTGGTAACAGATAGTCCCTTCTTGGAGTCTGTGAGTCTGATGCTGTTTTGGTCCTTCAGTTTTGCTTCACTGTTATACTCCACAAATGAAGGAAATGATTTGGTACCTGTCTTTCTCCAACTGACTTATTTCACTGATCATAATATATTCCAGCTCCATCCATATTATTGCAAATGGTAGCATCTGTTTCTTTCTTATGGCTGAATAGTATTCCATTGTGTATATGAACCACATCTTCAATATTCATTCATCTACTGATGGACACAACGTTGCTTCCATATCTTGGCTATTGTACATAGGACTGCAATAAACATAGGGGTGCATATGTCTTTTTGAATCTGAGAAATTATATTTTTTGAGTAAATTCCTAGCAGTGGAATTCCTGGGTCAAATGGTAATTCTAATTTTAGTTTTTTGAGGAATCTCCATATTGCTTTCCACAATGGTTGAACTAGCTTACATTCCCACCAGTAGTGTAGGAGGGTTCCCCTTTCTCTGCATCCTTGTCAGCATTTGTTGTTCTTAGTCTTTTCAATACTGGCCATCCTAACTGGTGTAAGGTGATATCTCATTATGGTTTTAATTTGCATTTCCCTGTTACTTAGTGATGTGGAGCATTTTTTCATATGTCTGTTGGCCATCTAAATTTCTTCTTTGGAGAATTGTCTGTTCATATCCTCCGCCCATTTTTTAATCGCATTATTTGCTTTTTGGTTGTTGAGGCATGTGAGCTCTTTATATATTTTGGATGTTAACCCCTTGTCAGATATGTCATTTACAAAAATATTCTCCCATACTGTAGGATGCCTTTTTGTCTGTTGATGGTGCCCTTTGCTGTACAGAGGCTTTTAGTTTCATGTAATTCCATGTGTATATTTTTGCTTTTGTTTCCCCTGCTTGAGGAGATGTGTTCAGGAAGAAGTTGCTCATGTTTATATTCAGATTTTTGCCTGTGTTTTTTTCTAAGAGTTTTATGGTTTCATGACTTACATTCAGGTCTTTGATCCATTTCAAGTTTACTTTTGTGTATGGGGTTAGACTATAATCCAGTTTCATTCTCTTGCATGTAGCTGTCCAGTTTTGCCAATACCAGTTGTTGAAGAGGCTGCCATTTCCCCATTGTATGTCCATGGCTCCTTTATTCTATATTATATGAAAACATATGTTCGGATTTATAGCTGGACTCTATTCTTCCAGCTTTATTCTTACTTCTCAGGATTGCTTTAGCTATTCGGGGTCTTTGTGCTTCCATATGAATTTTAGAACTATTCGCTCTAGTTCGTTGAAGAATGCAGTTGGTATTTTGATAGGGATTGCATTGAATCCGTAGATTTCTTTAGGCAGGATGGCCATTTTGACAATGTTAATTCTTCCTATCCATGACCACGGAATGAGTTTCCATTTATTGGTATCTTCTTTAATTTCTCTCATGAGTGTCTTGTAGTTTTCAGAGTATAGGTCTTTCAGTTCCTTGGTTAGAATTATTCCTACGTATTTTATACTGTTTGATGCAATTGTGAATAGGGTTGTTTTCCTGATTTCTCTTTATGCTAGTTCATCGTTAGTGTGTAGGAATGCAACAGATTTCTGTGTATTAATTTTGTATCATGCAACTTCCCTGAATTCAGATATTAGATCTAGTAGTTTTGGAGTGGATTCTTTAGGGTTTTTTATGTACAATATCTCGTCATCTCCAAATAGTGACAGTTTAAATTCTTCTTTACCAATCGGGATGCCTTTTATTTTTTTGTGCTGTCTGATTGCCGTTGAGAGGACCTCTAGAACTATGTTGAATGGAAGTGGGAAGAGTGGGTATCCTTGTCTTGTTCACGATCTTAAAGGAACAGCTTTCAGCTTCTCGCTGTTAAGTATAATGTTGGCTGTGGGTTTGTCATATATGGCCTTTATGATGTTGAGGTACTTGCCGTCTATACCCATTTTGTGGAGAGTTTTTATCATGAATGGATGTTGAATTTTGTCAAATGCTTTTTCAGCATCTATGGAGATGATCATGTGGTTTCTGTACTTCTTTTTGTTGATGTGGTGGATGATGTTGATCGATTTTCGAATGTTGTACCATCCTTGCATCCCTGGAATTAATCCTACTTGATCATGATGAATGATCTTTTTGATGTATTTTTGAACTCGGTTTGCTAATATTTTGTTGAGTATTTTTGCATCTGTGTTCATCAGGGTTATTGGTCTTTAGTTTTCGTTTTTTGGGTGTCTTTGCCTAGTTTTGGTATTACAGTGATGCTGGTCTCATAGAATGAGTTTGGAAGTATTCACTCTTCTACATTTTGGAAGACTTTATGGAGGATAGGTATTAGATATTCACTAAATGTTTGGTAAAATTCAGCAGTGAAGACATCTCATTGAGGGGTTTTGTTTAGGTAGTTTTTTGATTACCTATTCAATTTCCTTGCTGGTAATTGGTCTATTCAGATTTTCTGTTACTGCCTGGGTCAGCCTTGGAAGGTTGTATTTTTCTAGAAAGTTGTCTATTTCTTCTAGGTTATCCAGTTTGTTAGCATATAATTTATAATAGTACTCTCTATGTACTATGTTTTATTCTTCTTGATTTTATTCATTTCTGCTCTAATCTTTATTATGTCCATCCTTCTACTGACTTTGGGCCTCATTTGTTCTTCTTTTTCTGGTTTTGTTAATTGTGAGTTTAGACTGTTCATATGGGATTGTTCTTTTTTTCCTGAGGTAGGCCTGTATATCAATATACTTCCCTCTCAGCACTGCCTTTGCTGTGTCCCCCAGATTTTGCAGTGTTGAATTATTGTTGTCATTTGTCTCCATATATTGCTTGATCTCTGTTTTTATTTGGTCATTGATTCATTGATTATTTTGGAGCATGTTATTTAGCCTTCATGTGTTTGTGGGATTTTTCATTTTCTTTGTGTAATTTATTTCTAGTTTTATACCTTTGTGGTCTGAGAAACTGGTTGGTACAATTTAGTCTTTTTAAATTTACTGAGGCTCTTTTTGCAGCCTAGTATATGATCTATTCTTGAAAATGTTCCATGTGCACTTGAGAAGAATGTGTATCCTGCTGCTTTGGGGTGTAGAATTCTGTGGATGTCTATTAGGTCCCTCTGTTCTAATGTTTTGTTCAGTGCTTCTGTATCCTTACTTATTTTCTGTCTGGTTGATCTGTCCTTTGGAGTGAGTGGTGTGTTGAAGTCTCCTAAAATGAATGCATTGCTTTCTATTTCCCCTTTTAATTCTGTTATTTGTTTCACATATGTAGGTGCTCCTGTGTTGGGCACATAGATATTTATAATGGTTATATCCTCTTGTTGGATTGACCCCTTTTTCATATGTAGTGTCCTTCTTTGTCTCTTGTGACTTTCTTTGTTTTGAAGTCTATTTTGTCTGATGCAAGTAGTGCAACTCCTGCTTTTTTCTCCCTATTGGTTGCATGAAATATCTTTTTCCATCCCTTCACTTTTAGTCTGTGATGTTTTTGTGTTTGAAGTGCGTCTCTTGTAGGCAGCATACAGAATGGTCTCGTTTTTTTATCCATTCAGTGACTCCATGACTTTTGATTGGTGCATTCAGACCATTTACATTTAGGATGATTATCAATAGGTATGTACTTGTTGCCATTGCAGGCTTTAGGTTCGTGGTTACCAAAGGTTCAAAGATAACTTCCTTACTATCTAACAGTCTAATTTAACTCACTTTGTGCTAGTACACACACAATGTAAAGGCTCTTTTTTTTTTTGTCCTCCTTTTTCTTCCTCCTCCATTATTTTTATGTTAGGTATCATATTCTGTACTCTGCCTATCCCTTGGGTGACATCCATTTAGCCTTAGGAATACTACCATCTCTAGCAGTCCCTCCGTAATGCACTGTAGAGGTCGTTTGTGGGAGGTAAATTCTCTCAGCTTTTTTTTTATCTGAAAATTGTTTAATTCCTCCTTCAAATTTAAATGATAACCTTACCAGGTAGAGTATTCTTGGTTCAAGGCCCTGCTGGTTCATTGCATTAAATATACCATGGCACTCCATTCTGGCCTGTAAGGTTTCTGTTGAGAAATCTGATGGTAGCCTGATGGGTTTTCCTTTGTATGTGATCTTTTTTCTCTCTCTAGGTGCTTTTAAAAGTCTGTCTTTATCCTTCATCTTTGCCATTTTAATTATTATATGTCTTGATGTTGTCTTCCTTGGGTTCCTTGTGTTCAGAGATCTGTGCACCTCCATGGCTTGAGAGACTATTCCATAGATTGCAGAAGTTTTCAGCGATTACCTCCTCAGTAACACTTTCTATCTGTTTTTCTCTCTCTTCTTCCTCTGGTACTCCTATAGTGCAGATATTGTTCCGTTTGGATTGGTTACACAGTTCTCTCAATATTCTTTCATTCTAAGAGATCCTTTTTTCTCTCTGTGCCTCAGCTTCTTTGTATTCCTTTTCTCTGATTTCTATTCCATTTACCGTTTCTTCTACTACATCTAATCTGCTTTTAAATCCCTCCATTTTATGTTTCATTTCAGATATGGAATTTCTTAATGGTTGAATCTCATCTTAAATTCATCCCTGAGTTCTTGAATATTTTTCTGTACCTCCATGAGTATGTTTATGATTTTTGTTTTAAACTCTCTTTCAGGAAGATTGGTGTGTTCAGTTTCATTTGGTCCTCTCTCTGGGGTTTGTGAGATTTTGGTTTGAAATAGGTTCCTTTGACGTTTCATAATTCTATGTGGTGCCCTCTATTGCCCAGAAGCTCTAGTCTCTGGAGCTGCTCAGCCCCCAGAGTCAGGTTAAGGGTGGTAGGGGAGCGGCGCTGGTGCCTGGGGGGAGGAAAGGGCTATTTCCTGATTGCCAATTGCAGTGCCTGTCTCCAGTATCAGAGCCAGTAGGCTGAGCACACAGGTGTAAGCCTCTGTGCTTGGTGTCTCAAGCTGTTGTAGGTGGGGCTTTCCTCTGGCTGGCCTGACGCCAGCACAGTGACTGCCAGTTTGCGAGCATGTGCCAGTAGGCCAGGAGGAAGGCACAGTAGGCTGCGTGTCACAGTGGGGGGCCTTGGAGCTGAGCAGGCAGCCAGGGGGATGGAGCTCCTGAAGCTCCTAAAAGTTTCCAACTTGCTGGGCAGAATGCACCCAGATAACCTTGTCCACCTATTCCTTCTCCCACATAGAAAGCTCCATGCAAACCCTGCCCCTTCACCAGCCCTCTTGCTGCTAGGAAGCCTCTCACACTACCTGTCTTTCCTTTTTCCCAGAGTGTCCAGATGTGGGTCCCCGTCCTCCATAAATGGCCAGAATCTCAGTCTCTCAAGCACTCCACCTGTCTCAGCTCCCCAACCCCATCAACCTCCAGAGCACCACAGAATGTAGGTTTGTGCTCCAAAGTTGACCTCTAGATCTGGGTGTTCAGCAGTCTTAGGCTTTCACCTCCTCCCCTATCTGTTTCTTTTCCTCCCTCTGGTGAGCTGAGGTGGGAGAAGGGCCTGGGTCCCATCGGATCAAGGCTTTCTTACATTACCCTGTTTCATGAGGTCTGCTCTGTTCATGAGGTCTGTATGCAGTCTGGTGCAGCCTTCTTTCCTGTTGCTGTTTTTGGGCTAGTTGTATTAACTGTATTTTCACACTATATGTGGTTTGGGGAGGAATTCTCTCTCACCTCTCATGCTGCCGTCTTGAATCCGACCCCCAGTATTGGTAAATTCTTAACCTCATGTTAGCAGGTACAAGTTTTCCAAAATTTTTATTTTCACTTGAAAGCTCAAATTTTATTACTCTCAACAAAGGCTTTCAGTTTCCATTGAACTGAAAGTCTTCCTTCTTCATTTTCAAGAAAGCTTGCACTTAAATACTGAATTCTAAATAACTATATTTTGTCTGTTGGTCATTCTGTCATGTAAAAATGACATTTCATGAAAAAACACTGACAGTCCAGCTCTTAATGTGCAATTTCTTTTCCTCGTGAAAAGGGTTCCATTGTTTCACTTGGGTACCCACTGTGCCTTTTACATACTTTCCATTTCTTTATATAGTATATCAAAAAGGCACATACTTAAAGGTTTCAGATTTTATAAAATTAATCATCATTACCACTTTATTGAGGATATTCTTAAGTGAAACTTTTTTTTTCTTTCTTAAAGTGCATGGCATCCTGCAGCATCCTGCAGATCTAGTAACATAAGGGTTACTAGATCACTTTGGTGCCTGTGCCTGGCTTCTTCCTACGGTGCCACCATTTTTAACCTGTTAGTGTTTTTGCACTATCAGTGCAAATGTCAACATATACCATCTTTATACTATTATAAAAATAGTTTTTACTTGTGGACTACCTGAAAGAGTGTTAGAGACCCCAGGGGTCTATGGACCTTACTTTAAGTACAGCTCACTAAGGGGAGAAAATGTAACTTACAAAAAGAGGAAAACAGTAAACATTCTCCTAACCTCCTTTCAGCTGACTTGCCAGTGAAATTACCCTCCATGCCTTGTATAATGTGGCAGCAACTCTCATGGGATCTGAACGTCCAGGCTGGCCAGCTGCTCTTTTCTGTGTCCATTCATCTCTGTTCCTCCAGTACAGTTACGTGTTTATTAGCAAAGTATCCATTGTATTTGTTCTCAAACTAGTTTATGCCATCTTCACTAATAACTGTAATTACAAAATGTTTATAATATTATGTAAATAGAATTAAGTGTGAGTTCAAAAAAAAAAAAGAATGTTTCTAAAACCAACCTAAATGCTTCGGAATGACTTATTGTAAAAAACTGCTGCCATAATTAAGTGTGGATGAGAGTTGTAAAAGTTTAGGGAAAGCATAAAAATCTAGAAGGATTCTACATTTCTTCACAAGTATCTTTAAATTCTTCCTATATTTAAAGAAACTAAAGCTGGAAATTGTGGTGATGTGTTACATGTTTTCTTTGCAAGAAAGAACGATGAGACTGATCCATGGACCCATACTCAAAGAAAAGGTTTTAGCTCACCTTCAAAAGATTAGTAAATGTGTTTATGTGTAGATATTTTAGGCTGAAGTAAAATCCATAGTTAATGCTTGTATCTTTTCTTAAGGATTTACCACTTAACCAAATTTTCCAGTAGATTTACTAGCCACTAGTCAGGATCATATTGAATTAGATTGTTTCTTTGCTGCCATCCATGAGCTAGAAGCAGTTTCCTTTGGGTTTCATGACAGTAAAATATACTCTTTTCCATTATTGCACTTGGTATCTGAAGCTGGGTAAGATTGTATTGGTAAAGGATTTAGATAAACCTTTTAGATATACAGCTATCACAGCCAGATTTCATAATGATTAGTGATGAGCCTGATGGTACCATAAGCTTTTTTTGGGTGGTCAGTGTGCTAGTATTTTTTTGAATTGGAAACTGCTTGGAGTAGCCACTCTATGTGGGAGCTTGGAAATTTTCACAGAAATTGCATAGTAATATTTCCTGAAGAATGAGAATTATGTTAAATGCTTCTTTATCTATAAAAATAAATTCATTGATTAATCAGACATGTTAAGGCTGGGTACGTGGTAGAGTTCATTGATGTCAGCGCTATCAGGGCTTAGGAGTATATGCTTATGCTGTCATTTATAGATGCAATATGACATGGTACAAAGACACAGGCCTGGGAAACAAATGACTTGGAGTCTCTCTCTGCCTGGCTCACCAATCACCATGGACAGGGAAGATGGTATTCTTAACTCCCTGGCACAAGCTAGCAGTGTGAGTTTTGTTTTTTTTTCCTTAGAAGTAGGGAATTCATTCACACTCTTCACAGTCTGTTTATAACCAGGACACACTGGCAAGCTGGATGGCAAGGTGGCTGTTATCTGTGGCCAAAGGGTTAAGAAACTTATCAATCTTAGTCTTGTTAGCCCCAGGCTGTATCACCAACATAGCTAACCACACACTGAAATTATTATTAAATACTAAAAGGATTCCTCCAAATTTCTGATTTCATAATGATAACACATTCACTGTCAACAGTGTTGGCTTAGTTTTATAGGCTTGTTCCTTCATTTTTGTTTTCCAAAAATGTTTTTTGAGAGTCTATCATATGTAGGATTGGGGATCTAATAGTGAATACAACAGAAAAAATAGAACCCTGCACTTGTAGAACTTAAATTCTAGTGGGATCTATATATGCATATACACATGTACACACACACAGATACATACACACACACACACACACACACACACACACACACATGCACATATATATACATAAATGCCAATAGGAAAAACAAAGTGAGAAAAGGAAGTGAGATATTGGTAGGGGAGTGATGCTGAAATTCTGACAGGGTGACCAGAGAAGGCCTCATGAAGATCATGCCTCTAATATAAGCTCCTAAACAGCAAATACAGTCTGGAAGAGGTAGTCTCTGAAAACACTTTTAAATATTCTTAACCAGGTGTCGGTGGTGGTTTCTATGGGGAAAATACAGTATGTTAATTTTCACTAATTCCAACTGAAATTTAGTATTTCTTCTAAATCATGAATATAGATAACCAACTATAGTAATACTGGGAGGACAGATAGATATCACAGATGTTTTCACACCACATTCCAGTTATCATGGACATCTCAAAATGTTGTTTATGCTCATCAGTACTTATAAATATGGTAGTTACTACCACTGCTGTTAAATCATGTCATTTAATGCCTTAAAAAAGCACATACATCACAATTTCAAAAAATATCTGTATAGTTACATTTTAAAGTAATAGATTTCCTTATATCCTTACATATTGTATCTTTATGACCTTTAAAACATATTAAGAAAGAACCTAAGACTTCAGCAGATGGCCAAAAGAGGTTCATGGCATAAAGATGTTAAGCTTTAATCCCTAACTGAAATCTTTCCTCTGCCACCCCACAAGCACAGCCCGCTTTTCATTTGTTTCCCTCTTTTAGAGATTGCTCAAATACATCCAGATGGGGAGAGTTTTCTGGGTAAGTCCATAGGGTTCTGATTGTTAAATATCCTTTTTAGCTTCCTGTTTAACACAGGCCATGCACTATTAAAATACTTGCAGAATAATGTAGCAAGTCAGGCAGAAATTTCACTTCCTAGGAAATGACAGCTTGATACTTTACAGATCAACTTTTAGGCGTCTCCAAAAGATACTCAAAGGACCTTAAAGGTAATGCAGTTTATTTTATGAGAAGGAACAAAAGTAAAAATTCTCAATATCGTGATGTTGCCAGAAGCGGGAGAGAGAAAAGTGTTATCTCTGTAATTTTCACATTAGACAAATTTATGCTTGTGTCTATATTAGAAGGAAGTTGATTCTGTGTCATTAAATTCCTTGGATGATATCTGCAATTATGTCTTTTAAGTCTGAGAAATAGACACATAAAAAGCGTGGTGAAAGCTCTGAGCCTTGTGGCGCTCACCTGTATGGTTCATGTTCTCCTACAGGCTGGTGAGAGATGCTCCTTGGGATGAAGTCCCACTCGCTCACTCCCTGGTCGGATTTGCCACTGCCTATGACTTCTTGTATAACTACCTAAGCAAGACGCAACAGGAGAAGTTTCTTGAAGTGATTGCCAATGTGTCAGGGTATATGTATGAAACATCATACAGGAGAGGATGGGGATTTCAGTACCTGCACAATCACCAGCCCACCAACTGTCTGGCCTTGCTCACGGGAAGCCTAGTTCTGATGAATCAAGGTGGGTGTGGACTAGCTGAGGGGATCACACCGAGGGGGTACCCCAGCTGACATCATAGTTGCCTTGTTGTGAGCAGAGCATCTTTATGACTAGTCTTAATACATGCTCCCACTTGGATTTAGGCCAGGAGCTGGTGGTCCCTGGGCCTCTGGAAGCCCCCACACCCAGCATATCTAGGTCAGTCATGGCTGGGTGTTCATCACTGATGATCACACACATCTGTGGAAGTGAAGCACTATCACTCCATCCACATTAGGAGGCAATGAGCTTAATTTTATCTTCACAGGTTGTATGTTTAAATACAAGCAAATAAAACAAACCTTAAACACCCAGGTTCAGATCAAAGTTCTGTTCATGTTTAGTTATGTGCCAGAGGTCATGAACAAGTCAACCTTTTGGTAACTTTGGAGTAGTAATGCATAATTGAGCTGTTAAAAGGATTAAGTAAGGTTTTGTTCAATGCCATTGTAAATTATGTACAGAAATGTGAGGAGTTGTTATCGTTACCTAAATGCTAGTCTTTCAAGAATTATACAAAGCTAGGATTTTTGAGTCAAAAGGATTTTATAAAAATTTTTAGATGAATTTTCAGTTGAGGAGATTGAAAAATGTGACAGGTTGAAGAAGTGCTTAAACGAACTCAGGTCACACATTTTTGGCCGATTCGGGACTCCCAGTTGATTTTCTTCTACACTGCCACTCCAGTGGTCTTTCCACCCTGCTGTGCTGTCCTTTCAGATCCTGTAGAATCTGAAAGCACATAAAAGACTGTCCTCTAATGACAGAACATACTGAAGACTGTTGCTTAGCCTTCAGAGTGTTTGCAGCTTACTATAATTCCTATAAAAAATGTTGCATAAAGTGATAGACTTCAAAAAAACATTTTCAAGTAATAGTTTAAAGGAAGTTGAATAAAGGAAGTTTTCTTTTCTGGAGACATAAAATTATGTAATTTCAGATTGATGTGTTTTCAGTTTATTGAAGATTAGAAAATGACTGGTACTCATGTAAAGGTCTGTCTCCATTTAATTAATAAATGACCTGTGTTCAAGAACTTCACTTACATAATGGACCCATCACAAAGCTGGATTAGCAGGATGTTATTTATAATGTAATAAGTTTTACAAAATGCAATTTGTAACTACTCAGATAACTCAGAGGGTCTTATGTGGCCATTTTTTTGTTTATGCTTTATTACAGCTTTAGTCATTGTTCCCACGTGTTTTTATCCTTCAGGGTATCTTCAAGAAGCCTACTTATGGACTAAACAAGTTTTGACCATCATGGAGAAGTCTCTGGTCTTGCTTCGAGAGGTGACAGATGGCTCCCTCTATGAAGGAGTTGCATATGGCAGCTACACCACTAGATCACTCTTCCAGTATATGTTTCTTGTTCAGAGGCACTTTGATATCAACCACTTTGGCCATCCATGGCTTAAACAACACTTTGCATTTATGTATAGAACCATCCTGCCAGGTATAGTGAGGAACTGGAAGTGGAAAACATGAGCTATTGTAACTTTTTCTGGTTATGAAAATGGGTTAGACTAAGCAAAGAAATGTGGGGTTTGAGTCATATTGCAATTAAAGGGTTTTTTCTTTTAAATCACAAAAGAATTCAAGAATATTTTGGGAGATAATATAAGGATTTGTGATTCAGTATTGTAAATCTTGAAGCATCATGGATAAAATATAATTTGTAGCATCCATAGGACTCTTATTTCTGTATATGTAAAACTTGCATACACATACAAATTCATTTTCATGAATCTAAACAGAATATGAACATTTATGTTTACATGTTAATTTTCCCTTATATGTGTTTCTTTGTTGATCCTGTTTTTTCAGTTTTTAATTTTTCTTTCAAACTATGTAGACATGATTCAAAATGAAAACTTATATCTATATATTTAAGTAAGAGTTTTAGTATTTTCTTTAAATATTTTCTTTAAATATTATAAAACAAAATGAATCAAAAAATGAATTACTGTAAAACTTCTAAATTCTTGTGGCTGCGTAGCTTAGCCTTCTAAGAGAGCTGGCTCTAAAGAAAAGACATATATGATTTAAGAATTTATCCATTCCTAGGAAAGCCTTATAACTCCCTATTTCCAAGCAGGGCTAAGATGCCAGAAAAAGTTTAGGAGGCAGATTTTCATCAGAATGGGTTTTTTTCCCCCAGTGAAATTAAATTTTTAGATAATGGTTCCACATCTACAATAAAGAACTCAGTATTTAAATCTTTTTGCTCTGGTTGTATACACATGGGTTGGATAGAATCTTCATTATTGGATTAGTTATACAGAAAATACTGTAGAGCAAGAGAACCATATTAAGATTTAGTTTGGACTTACATTCATGACCCTATTGTTTTATTGCTTATTCTTAGAAATGCAGGAAAGGTTTTTTTTTTTTGTAGTTTATCTTGATAAACAAAGGCCATCTAAAGCAAGGGACATTTAAGAGTTCTCAGTGCTTTGTAATTTGATCTGAGATTTAATGACCAGCCACATTGGGCTTGCGTCTGCTGTGAGCTGTGTGTGTGGCTACTTCCTAAGTTGAAAAACACAATACAAACAGCTCTAAAAGGAACATTCATGTATTTATGACAATTAACCCAACAAACTTTAGGAAAATCTATATACCAGGCACCCGACTAGGGTACTAGGCAAGGGACTGCAAGAAGAGTAAAACATTATCTGCTTTTAAGGATCACACAGATGAATAGAAGACGCAGAAAATCATATTTTATAATAAGATTTACTTGGAAGAGCATTTACTAAACTGGTAGCAAAAACATCTGTAAATTATGTAAATACGGTCAGGGTAGCATTTCAGAAGGGGTTTTGTGTTAAGTCAATATAAACTTGGAACATGATGGATCAAATTTCTTTCAACATTTCTCTTTTCCTCTGTGTGGTCATTCTAGTAATGATTATTCCTGCCTGGCCCAGAGTTTTCCCCATTCTTCTTTTTTAAGAATGCCTAGAGCTTTTGTGTTTCTGACCTATTCCTGTATGATATTTGCCTTTTCTCTCTTTATCTTAAACTTCCAGAGGTACATATTGGCAGTGTCTCCAATGGGAATCCTTACATTTTCTTCCTATGGAAACTCAGTTTCTCCCCTAAACCTGTAACACCCACTTTATTGGATACACCTTAACTTGAAGCACCTTGGCATAGAAGTAGTAGAGCTCATGCTCATTCCGGGGTCAGGAACTCACCACGTGCAAGAGAACAGCCTGTGTATCTCTGCACGCAAAGTTGCACATAGCATGGACATTGGAAAATGGAAAGGTGGGCAGTGTACATAAATAGTTGTGGCATTCCCACTACCAGAGACAAGTTGCCATAGGATAATGCAAACTTGCATACATGATTTGTGGGAGGCCTTCAGAGGGGTTCAGATTAACTGGTCTGGGTGGGGCCGGGCATTATGGTCTTGTTCATTATTTTTCCGAGATACACAATTGATTCTAATTTGCAACCAACACTGAAAGTCATTAGTTAGATCTTTATGGGAGTATGCTGTTTTAAACTTACCTTAGCTCTGTCAAACTTCTTTCCCCAGGATTTCAAAGAACTGTGGCTATTGCAGACTCAAATTACAACTGGTTTTATGGTCCAGAAAGCCAATTAGTGTTCCTGGATAAATTTGTCATGCGTAATGGCAGTGGTAACTGGCTGGCTGACCAAATCAGAAGGAACCGTGTGATGGAAGGTCCAGGGACACCATCCAAAGGGCAGCGCTGGTGTACTCTTCACACAGAATTTCTCTGGTATGACCCATTGGGCTAGCTTTAAAAAGAAACTGTACCCAGGGATATAGTGTGCTAGTTTTTTGCATTTAAAAAGAAAAACTAATCTAAATCATTTAAATCCTTTCTCCATGTCACCTAAGTGCTTGCAGCTTCAGTTCATATCACAGTGTTTAAAACTCTGTTAGAAACATTTCCTTACCTTTAAGATCTAATTACTGTTTGCAGACTTTGGTTTTCTTATAGTGATGTCCTAAGCTCACACTGTTTCATAGATAAGCATGTTTTGGTTTACATCATTTTTGAAATCATGTAAAGAGAAAACCATAATATTTATACTATGCTATTCTGATAATCACATTAAAAAAAGGTAGAAAAGTGTTTTTGTTCTGCTAAGTGGAGCATTATAACTTAATAACAAAGCTGTTACTAAAATTTCAAAACTATTTAAAAATATTTGACAGTATTTGGCATTTTCACTTTGATAATAAAAGAACCATGTAATTTTTTTGCCTTAATCTTTTAAGCCCAGAAGGAGAAGCCAGGGTCTCCTTTTTAAAGTACTGCCAAGCATATTGTTGGCATCCAATAAATTAAAATCACAGGGAACTAGTTAGTCATTAATCCCTGATGTCTTTTCTACTTATTAAAATTTGCATTCAACTCCAAAATAAGCTTCTATGGTTTGATTTCTTCTTTTCATTATTTTTTTTTAATTTAAACAATTATGAGGGGATTTAAATTTAAACAATTAGTAAAGGGTAATTGTCTATAATTTAACCAGCATTTTTAAAACTAGTTTCACAAATGAACTAAATGAACTAAATATATGAATATGCAACCATTTTTGACTCCTTGTTAGGGGTATGAAATAATTATTAGTAGTGTTTTTGCTTACCAATAAATAAGCAACAAAGAGAGTTCTGTAAAGCTGACTATAGAAATCAGATTAATGCTAAATCTAACTTGGTTCAAAAGCTGCCTAAAGGAATATGCAAACTGACCAAAAACTGAGAGAAGTACAGCCAATTCATCTTGCATCTGGATTTGTTAAATCACAATAATTAAGGCAGCATTATTACATTAGGCCTAAGTAGACATACAATTCCTGATGTTCTGAAACAAACTTTAGAACAACAGATGAAGTAGGCAAAATCGAATACCAATAAGATTAACTCTACCATAGGTGATGGCAAAGGTATTTAAGAGCTAATTATATAGGGCTGCTTTTCTTCATTTCAGCAGGAAACCGTAACCTGTCAAAGTTATTTCAAATCATCAAAGACAGTTATGTTTATTATTATTTTGAGGGCTTTTCTGAATCAAAAACCTGTGTTCTTAATCACTGTGAAAGTTTAATGTTAATTGCTATATTACTTTGATAATAGACATTTATCATAAATAAAAATAAGAGACTATTTGTTGTCCAAAATGCATGACAGCATTTGCAAATTAAAACAAAGCCTTTGGATCTGGACTTGGCAGTGGTAGCCACAACATTAATCCTTCAGTATTAATACTTTCCTGAATCTCATGCATTTATATTTCTAGATGTAATATTGGCAGTAAATTTTATCTAATTTGTGGAGTTCAACTCTGTTTAATTTTATTTTTTTTAGAGTTTAAAAAGTATTTACCAAACTTTGAATAATATGACTTGTTGAAAATAACTTCATTACAACTCAAGGCTTGTTAGAGTCCAGATCCTAACAGGATCTTCCTTAGAATAGGGTCCCTCAACTAGAACGTTAGGGGAAGTGCTTAATTCTGTGAGCCCTGTTGTTTGATGGCAGCTCTGAAGTTGTTAGGTGAAGAAGGTCCATGTAATGCTTAGCCCCAGCAATTACTTCAGTGTGAAACCCAAGGATTACAGGGTGTAAAGATGCACTCTTGTCCCATTCCCCAGCACACGCTGATGATACGCGGGTGTTTTCGGAAATGTCCCTCGTACAGTCTGCATGGCCAGTGCTCTGTATTGGTTCCTTCAGCAACATTACCATATGCCATCACAGTTCTGATGTATGACTTTACATCCATCAGAAAACCATTTAATTTTTAAAAATTAATCCTTCCAGGTATGATGCCAGCTTGAGATCTGTTCCTCCTCCAGATTTTGGCACACCTACATTGCATTATTTTGAAGACTGGGGTGTTGTGACTTACGGAAGTGCACTGCCTATAGAAATCAATAGATCTTTTCTCTCCTTCAAGTCAGGAAAACTTGGGGGACGTGCAATATATGACATTGTCCACAGAAACAAATACAAAGACTGGATCAAAGGATGGAGAAATTTTAATGCAGGGCATGAACATCCTGATCAAAACTCATTTACTTTTGCTCCCAATGGTGTGCCTTTCATTACTGAGGCTCTCTATGGGCCAAAGTATACCTTCTTCAACAATGTTTTGATGTTTTCCCCAGCTGTTTCAAAGAGCTGCTTTTCTCCCTGGGAGGGTCAGGTCACAGAAGACTGCTCATCAAAATGGTCTAAATACAAGCACGACCTGGCAGCTAGCTGTCAGGGGAGAGTGGTTGCAGCAGTGGAGAAAAATGGAGTGGTTTTCATCCGAGGAGAAGGTGTGGGAGCTTATAATCCCCAGCTCCATCTGAAGAACTTTCAGAGGAATCTGATCCTCCTGCATCCGCAGCTTCTCCTCCTTGTGGACCAAATACACCTGGGGGAGGAGAGCCCCTTGGAGACAGCAGCAAGCTTCTTCCACAATGTGGATGTTCCTTTTGAGGAGACAGTGGTAGATGGGGTCCATGGGGCTTTCATCAGGCAGCGAGATGGTCTCTACAAAATGTACTGGATGGATGATACTGGCTACAGTGAAAAAGCAACCTTTGCTTCAGTGACATACCCTCGGGGTTATCCCTACAATGGGACAAACTATGTGAATGTCACCATGCACCTCCGAAGCCCCATCACTAGGACAGCTTACCTCTTCATAGGGCCGTCTGTAGATGTTCAGAGCTTCAGCATCCATGGTGACTCCCAGCAACTGGATGTGTTCATTGCCACCAGTGAGCACGCCTATGCCACTTATCTTTGGACGGCAGAGGCCACAGGACAGTCCGCCTTTGCACAGGTCATTGCAGATCGTCAGAAAATTCTGTTCGACCAGAGCTCAGCCATCAAGAGCACTATTGTCCCTGAGGTGGAGGACTATAATGCTATCGTGGGACAGAACCTGCAGCATTTTAAACCAGTGTTCCAGCTGCTGGAGAAACAGATCCTGTCCCGAGTCCGGAACACAGCTAGCTTTAGGAAGACTGCTGAGCGCCTGCTGAGGTTTTCAGATAAGAGACAGACTGAGGAGGCCATCGACCGGATTTTTGCCATATCACAGCAACAGCAGCACAGCAAGTTGAAGAGAAGCCGACGGCCAGGGAAGCACTACAAGTTTATGGACGCTGTCCCTGATATTTTTGCACAGATTGAAGTCAATGAAAAAAAGATTAGACAGAAGGCCCAGATTTTGGCACAGAAAGAACTGCCCATTGATGAAGATGAGGAAATGAAAGACCTTTTAGATTTTGCAGATGTAACATATGAGAAACACAAAAATGGTGGTTTGGTGAAAGGCCAGTTTGGACAGGTGCGGATGGTGACAGCTACTCACAGAGCTCTGTCACTGTCTGCTTCGTACACCAGACTCTTCCTGATTCTGAACATTGCTATTTTCTTTGTCATGTTGGCAATGCAACTGACTTATTTCCAGAGGGCCCAGAGCCTACATGGCCAAAGATGTCTTTATGCAGTCCTTCTAATAGATGGCTGTATTTTATTGTGGTTGTACTCTTCTTGTTCCCAGTCACAGTGTTAGCACTGACGCTATAAATTACTTGATCATTTTGTAGTCCCAAGAGTCTGTGCAAAACAAAAAAATTAATTAGCTTCATTTGTTAATTGGATTTTTTTCCCTCAGATTCATTTTAACAAATTAAGGGGAAGATATTTTCACACAAGAAAGCGGAGACACATGGAAATCAGAATTGGAACAAATAATTTATCAAAGAAATAAGAGCAGCTCAGTTGTCCCATGGTATTTCTGGAAATATTTGACTTGGCTAATTTAGCAGTCCTTATCATACCACTCTTAGAAGAAACAAAAAATCTGATTTTAAGTAATGTTTTTCTTAATAGAAACAAAAAGATTTAGGTATAACTGGGTTTTATTATTATTAATTTAATGCTATTAGCAGTTTCCAGATACTATCTTATGGAAACAACTGAAGCACACAATTCTGAGAAATACAGAAAATTTTTTAAATGGTGTGGTCATGTTGAAAAATAAGAATGGCAAAGTCCTGCTCTGGTGGCATCAACTTTCCTGGAGAGTAGTTCATTAGTTAAATGAGAAACAGGATCTATGATGGCAAAAAATCATTAAAAGTTTAAAATTTATTTCCAGTAGAAAACATATATCAATGAGTGAATATTTCCTTGATGATGTTATTGTCTGCACACACATAATGTATCTATTGGTTGTTCAATAAATTAGACAATTGCAGATAATTTAATTATCTATTTTCCTTATATAGAAAACTGTTATAGACTTAATGATTAAACTACAAAACAAAATATTTTATATCCTGAATATCAATTTCAAAACCAAAGAAGATGGGGGGATGCTGAAATTTGGATATGATTCTTATGTTTTTTAATATAAAATTTTCTTTATTTTGCTAAATAAACATAATAATCATGATTTCTCTATGGTGTCTTTCTTTTGTTCCATTACATTCAACATGTATGCAACAATTTTGAAATCACTGAAATGTCCATCTGTATATGTGTTAATTAAACTTTTGAAGTTGTATTTGCATTGAAAATATCTCTGCTTATTTAGCTTTTTGTTGTTTGAACATACTTTAAATGTTTAAAACAAAAAGCCAACTTCTGATATTCAAGGAGTACCAAGCTTAAAAACATAAAATCACCACTGTTATTTTCAATCAAGTACTCAGGTGGTAAGAGTAGCCCAGAGTACTGGAAACATGTTCCCAAGTTTATACCTCAGCGTAAGAAAATAACATACTGGAAAGGAACTGAAGAGTTAGGTATCTAACACTTAGCATATTTGAGTTTCATGTATTTCTCCCTTGAAAACAGAAAATATGTTTGGCTAAATTTTAAGTAGAGACGCACTCACTGATTTATGGAAATAATGGTGATGATTTCCTTTTACTTGGCCTTTTTGTTCATGGAAGTACCCATATATAACAGAAAACAAGCACAGGCAGCAACTCTTATGAGCCCCTTTTTGCAGTTCCAATTTTGAACCTTAGATAAAGAAGTGTGACTTTCAGCTGTGCTTTCACTGGTTATACTTGGAATCCAGAAAACGACATCTGAGGAAGATTTTTTTTTTCTTTCATGGAAAGAGTCTCTAGGGAGAATGTCATTACATACTGTTTAAAAGAATCATGTTTTCAAAAGAATAATGCTTCCATTTGTCTTGCATGGATGCTGTTACTGGGATTTAAACTTGCTTTATGTGACAGATTCTCCATTTACTTA
Source organism: Smutsia gigantea (assembly GCA_032199065.1). Taxonomy (NCBI): domain Eukaryota; kingdom Metazoa; phylum Chordata; class Mammalia; order Pholidota; family Manidae; genus Smutsia; species Smutsia gigantea. The sequence continues at coordinate 86,083 of JAVSCE010008455.1, forward strand.
ACCTCATTCGACATTCTTCTACTCTTTCCAATTCAAAAGAATGAGAAATGATCAGAAGCAAATTTTGAAAAAAAAATGAAAATTGCTCTTTGAGGCTTCCAAGCAAACCTAATCTCAGAACCAAAAACTCAGGCATACTTTCTAGAAGAGATGAAAAGTGCAAGTGCCAAATCCAGTGTTCCTGTTGTTTGCATTAGTTTAGGGCAGACAGTTAATTAGTTGCCATAGAATGATCCAGTCTAACACAGTAGTTCATTTTAAAAAATAAGGTAATCATGTATCTTTAAAATAAAATTAACTAAATGTTTTTGTTTCCTTCTAATGGACCTCATATTTATTTCACTTAAAAAGAAGTTCCACAGGCAGTGATTTGAGTGGTTAAGAAAATAAAAAAGACTGCTGAAACAAATCACTTCTCTTTATAATGAGACATGTTTTTTTATCAGGAAAAGTGCATATTTGAAGAGAAGTATGGCATTCTGTATCCTTCAGAAAAGCAAGCAATGGTAAATATCTCTTATAACTGAGTAATCAATTATGGGATCTGTTTCAGTGCCGCTCACTATGACAGGAGTGTTTCAGGTTCATTGGGTAATATGTGAACTGTTGTTCATAGGACTGGCAGGACTTTTCATCCCAGCCTTAAAGAAGATTTGGGATTGAGCACACAGAGCTTGTTTGTGCAGAGGAAGCAGCATATTCCCTGGTTGGCACCTGATTAGCTTATAAGTAGCCACAATGATGGATGGAGGCCTGTCATCTGCTGAGAACATTTTTGAGATCATTGTTATAATTGTTAATAAAGTCAGGTGGAAGACCGTATTTTGGAACTTTTAATAACTAAAATATAGCACCTAGAATGTTGAATTAATTCTTCCACAAATATTCTAGTCATAATTTTAAAGAAGTACTAAATGTGCTAAGGTTATTAGAAAGTAGTTAGACTATCATGCTCACTGGAAAATATGGGTTTTTAAAAAATTTACATTATGACTACTGGTTTTTTTTTTAATTCTTGATACTTCACAAACCACTGACAAAGGAATGAAAAATTTATCCAAAATTTTAAGAGAAAGCAAGTTATGAAATATATTTGTAAGTTAAAAAATAAATTCATGTTTTCCTTGGAAATATAAAAACAATTCTAAAATGGGTATAGTCAGGTAGGAGGGCCATGTAATTTATTCTAAACTGGGCACTTTTGAGAGTTAAAGGAGATGCAAATAACAGATATAAACCAAAACTGTTCTAGGAAAACTATGACCCATGATCATCTGTGTCACAGATTAACTCAAGAAACAAAAGGGGCTAGGGAGGTGTATGAAAGTCTAACATGAAGTTTAATGCTTAAAAACAAATTTGAGGTTATCTGATCAAGCCTCCAAAATCTGCAGATGAGGAAGCAGGCAAAGGGGTCCATCCTCTCTCTCTCTCCCAGTGCTATGCTTATTTCGTTTCTATTGGCAAAGTCCTTTGGCTTGATTCTTTCCTATTTACGTTCATATTGAGAAGAGGTCAGCTTCTGCAGCTTATTTGGCTTTATTGGCAAAGATAACATGTTTTTCCAGCAATGTTTCAGCTAGATATTTGCTTTATGTTATATAATGTCAATGAAGTACCAACAAGTTTTCAGGAAATGGAAGAGATTCCACTATATAGTCTACATATTTAACTTTTGGTCATCTGTTTTAATAGACAGGTTAAACTCTTAAAAAAGACATGTAGCCATCATGTGAAGAATAAGTCTGTAGTGGAGGGGAGGATTTAATAATATGGGTAACTCTTGAACAGACATGTTGCACACTTGAAACTAGCATAAGATTGTATATCAAGTATATTTCAATTAAAAAAGTGAAGTTGCATTATGACTTGTTCTTTTTCTTGGTTGTACAGTTTCTGGTTTTTTTTCTTTTTTTGTTTTGTTTTGCTTTGGTGTAAGTTATGTCATTTATGATTGAAAAGCAAAATAGTACCAGAAGGCTTATATTTCTAAAAGTCTCCTGCCCAGTCCCTTCTCTTGATTCGTTGCTTCCTAGAAGTAATCAATTTCTGGTTGTCTTAGGTGTGGCATCCAGTATGTCCTTATTTGTGATAAGGTCTAAAACTTCCTGCTCCTGAAGAAGATCTAGCTCTCATCCATGTCCCCTTTCCTCATGCTTGTTTCATCTACCCCAACCTTCTAGCAAATCTACCATAATTTTGACTGAGTCAGTATTCAGTACTTTGTAAGTGTGACTGGCACGTTAGCCACGTAGAGCACTATCTTCCTTCCTTCCTTCCCTGTACAACTTTGGTTTCCCCATAGTTAATGATTATTTCTTTTTCACATTTGCTTAGTTGTCAAGAAGTCTCATTTCATCCCCAAACATTCCAATTTAAGTATGAATCTCCTCACTCCATGTTCAATCACATCTGTAACCTGGCAGTTCGTTTTTCTCTTGGGGACAACCCTCCTTGCTTGTTGGTTATCCTCAGATTTAATTTCTCCATCACTGAGAATTCTCTGTGCCTCCTTTCTGTGTAAATCTTTTCCTGAATCTCATGCTTTCCTTTTCCTTCATTAATCTGTCATTTTGGTGAAGCATATCCTCCCTCAGATTCCTGAGAAAGAATGCATGGTGAGTAAATATTTTGCCTCCTTCCATGTCTGAAAAAAATGTTTATTTCCTCCTTCACTTGATGGATTACTTAGCCAACAAAGCAAGGTTGGAAATAATTTTTCCTCAGAATTGTGGAGGTATGGCTCCTGGATCTTCCAATTTCCGGTGTTGCCACTGAGAGTTCTGTTAACTAGTTTTCTCTCAGACAGAGCAATTTTAACAAAAAAGAAAATCTCTATCTTCTCCCTGGTTAGTTTGGTGGCAGGATGCTTGGAAAAAGTAGCTTAATAGACCTAACTGCTTGTTTTCTCAAAGTAAAGAGAAATGAGGCTAGAGGTAAGTTGTCTGGTAAGTACACACTCACTTATCCTCTGGTGAAGAACGGCGCATTTTGGCGCCTCCACTCACAGCTGTGCTGTCTTTAAACTGGAGCCCTCCTCTCAATGTCCAAGCAGCCAAATCCTCATCTTCTGATGCAGTCTGAGCACAGGCTGTCTGTGCATCACACAGGTGCATCCCTACTTTCAGAGGCACCTGCTGCTCATTCCTGAGCCTCCTGTGGTTCTACCCCTATACTGTCCCTTAATAAACTTAGGAAATTATCCAAAACTCCCTGCCATTTTGATTTTCAGCCTGCATGTTTCAGAATCTTCACCTACATTGGTGTATCTGGATCATAGGGGTGAATAGTGAAGAATGGTGGAAAATGGGCTGGAAAGGTAGATGGGGGTGAAGGGGATGTCCCTTTTTCTCCCCCTCCATTTAATTTTTAAAAAATAGTTTCAGCTAAGTGAGCAATCTGATCAATGCCAACAGTTGGAGGACCCTCTAAGTGGGAAAAGTAAAAGTGCTGCTGCTTCCGCATGGCTCTAGAAATTGGTTCCTGGGAAGTCTGTCACGGAGGGTCATGGTGACTTCACTGGTGAGTCCCCAGCAAACACTCAAGGTTTGGAACGGGCCTTTGAGGCTTTGGGTTAACATAGATTTTCTTAAGGCAACAACTTCTAAAAACATTTCAGTCAGCCCAGCACTTTCAAATTAAGCAATGAAAAGTGATTTTGGTATATATTTAGGAATTATTTTCTGAACAAAACCGTTTTCAGTGGCTTAGGCACCTTCTTTTTCTTTCAAAGAAATAGTAATGACAGGGTACTGGAAATATCGTTTGTGTGAACGGAACATGCTTCCAGTTTTCCCTAATTTTGACTTTTCAATGTTTATTCTTTACCACTTTTTAATATTTATGTTTACCAGGATAAGAGACAGTAAAATAAAAGAAATTCCCATTCATTGTCAGATAATCTTGATTTCTTAGCTTTTCACCCACTAAGGAATTTGTTTTACTGACAGAAGGATGGATCCATGCCATTTATTGGAGTTCTAAGGAGAATTCTTGGAGCACTATATATATTTAAAGTTTGAAAGGAGAATGTGATTAATTTGAAAGATAATTTCACAGGATGTTTTATCAAAGTTGAAATATAAATTGCAATAACAATTTAAAACATCATTATTGAATGCTACTGCCCTTCAGTAGCTCCCACTTAAGGAGACACAGAGATCATAAAAATTGCCCCTCTATCTGCCTTCCCCACTAGACTGTATTCCTTGAGGGCAGAGATTGTCTCTTTCGTCCACTGGATATCCACAGTTCTTATCTAGTACTGGAACATACATGGTCCTCTAAAAATACTTGACACATTGACTGACTGAACACATGAAAGGAGCACAGACGACCGATCCCGGAAGACATCAGCATACAGAGCCCCAGACCTTACAGGGAGCTCGGTGATGCTGCTGACCTCCCACATAGCTGTGAATTTTGGCTCTGAGAGATAATCCAACTAGATCCTGGAGCTGTTTCAACATGGTCACCTCTGGGCTATATGGTGGCCCAAAATTCAATCTCCAGGACAGGGTACATGAGAGACAGATGTAAACAAGGTACTCATGCAGCTGCTCGATGGCCGTTACACATGTGGTGGTCCTGAGCGGGATAGAAAGTACAACTGAAAATAACACACCATTTGTGGGGGACATTATAAACCACTAGTGATCAACAGACTGTGGCTAAGCTTCAGCATTGCCCATGAGAACACCTTCTGAGTTCACGACATTGTGTAATACAGCAAGCAAGGCCTCACCAGCACAGCAACTTCCTGGACAACATAGGACAATGTGGTGTGAATGTGGGCAGAAGGTTGGTTATTCAGCAGGCTTTGTAGCCACACCTGCACACATGGAGAGTCACACTGTGGCACCCTGGAGTACATTGGACTTCCTGAGAAGGGCTGGCAAGGGGAGTATCTCATGTAGGTTACTGCGTATTTTCTGTACTGCTAAATAGATTTTATGTGTTGCCTAGTGGATGTTTTAAGAGCCTTATAGATGATGAGAGGACCTTTGTGAATTCACTGCTGAGGAGAGGTCATTTTTTTATTAAAAAATAAATTTTTAGATGCCAAAGGAAGAAGCAGAGAATGAAAGAGTATCTTTTACGTGTTTTGCTTTTTAAATAGAATATAAAAAGCCCACATGCTAGGCTCATTTTTATAGAATGTGCTAAAATTCATGAAAACATTGCCTAGTTCATGTTTATTTTACATCATTATTTTGTTAAACCATTTTGGATAGCAATGATAATAATAACCATCTTACTGAGGCCTATAGAACAAGAACTTTGCACACATCTGCACACTGATTCCAGAAGGACATACAGAAGATACAAGCTACAGCCCCATCTCATAAATTAGGAAGCTAAGCTCAAAGAGGTTAAGAAATGTGGCCAAAAACACACAGCCAGTAATTATGGGTGCATGAAGGTCAAAATAAGACAATGTTTTAATATTTACTTTAAATTATTTGGAATGCTCAAAATACCACATTATAATCATTGAACTATTAATATAATCATTTAAAGTGTATGACCATAATGATATCAAAACTATTAAAGTCCCACTGCAAATTTTTTACCTTTAATCTTGTGAAACTGGAAGAGCTAGGTGTTTTTTTTTGTCAAAGTAGATTTAAAAAAATAAGACACACTAAAAGATATCTCTATATTTTAGAAATTGCCATTATTTATCATAGTTTAGGATCCTGCAGCATGGCTTACAGAGAGCATCAAATATACCACCAGTGCAAAATCAAGACTTCTGCTTTTCATTTCTAGTCTCACCTTGCACCCAAACTGTGAGTCACTTTGATTCCTTTAAAATAGAAGAGCTTCATAAACACAAAACAAATTATTTACTAATTTCTTTGTATCTATCTGTTAATTTAGTATTGTTCTCCGGACTTTTCCCTTAGTCATAAATTTGTGTGGTTTTTCAGGTGGTTGAAATGAATGAAGTCATTGTAAAACTACAATGCTTTCAATTGGCTGGCTAATATTTTACATAAAATAAACATACTTTATTACCCTCTCCTTAGGAAGACAAAGATTTGCCTGAAATAATTAACATGTATGGAGATATACAGGAGGCTATAAAATGTTTCAGAATACATGCATGTTTCATATGCCAATCCCTTGTCATTCATATTGCTTTTTAAGCCCCAGCATTGTATGAAAGGACAAAATGGAACTACAGTTTTTGTTTTCCTGTTTTGTCAGGTTTTAAACATTTTTTTGTTTTTCACTTTTCATTGAATTTTGTCACTTCTTGGTTGAATGTATTTTTGGAGGTCATACCTGTTTCTCTCTAGAGGTAGAATTGTGTATTAGAAAATGTTACAGTTGAAAGGGACCCTGAAGATCATCTAGTCCAACCCTCCCATTTTACAGTTGAGGAAACACCTTGTTTGGCTTTTCTTCACTTAAGAGCAGGTGAGGGCATTGCCAAAGCTAAACTCAATGTTGCCTGCTTTGACTTTTCCACTGCAAGTTGGACCAAACCTAGGATGGGGAATAAACAAACAGGGTCCAAAACAAATTTATGATCCCACCAATCTGGCTGTTGGATTGTTCTCCTCCAAACTAATTTCAAGTAAATTGTGGACTTAAATGGTTGAATTATGTTGATTTATTTCACTGAGTAAAGACAGTTGATATTTTGTTCACTGAACATCTGATTCTTTGGTTCTCTGTTAGATGTGCAAGCCAAGTATTAATGCCCTTAGAGCACAAGAGCCTGTTTTGATGGTGAACTAGTGCCCTCTAGCACATTTCTGAGTCACCACTGTTAAAAAATCTTACAAAAGGTAACTGTGAAACTAAAATGTTCTACTGTCCTGGGTTGTTTATATTACCTCACTTTAATTCTAACAAAAATTGTGTGACATCAGTTAAGACAGCTTTGTGAGGAGATAAAGCTAACATGCAATGCGGTGAGGAAAGAAGAGAGCTATGGACAGGGAATGACTGACTTTACTGAGGGGTGCAATGGTGAATAAGAAGAGGTCCTGACCCTTTGGAAGCCCCCAGATTAGTAGGCGAAACAGAATTCTGGAAAGCGATGCTGCATTAGAATAAGATGCACAGGAAATGGAGCGGTCCCACACATGACTCTTGAGGTGGCTGCTGGACATACAGGTGGAAATATCTGCTAGACAGTTAGAAATGCCCATAAAGAATTTAGGAAAGGGAGGGAGTAGAGATGATTTGGAAAGCATAACATGCAGTTGGTTGTCAAAGCCATGGGAAAGGAGAATAATGATAATTGAGGACACTTTTGGAGCATGTACTAAGTGCCAGGCACTATTCTAAGAATGTTAAATGTGTCAACTCAATCTTCCCAACAACCCAGTCTTCCCAAGGCAGGCAGTATGACTTCCTCTCACAGATGAAGGAACTGAGGCACAAAGAGGTCAGTTAGCTTGCCCAAGGTTACACATCTTCAGTGAAGATGATTCAGGAAGTGTATGTGGAAAGGACTGAACTCTAGTGGTACCAATATTAATGGTTGGAAAGAGAGAAAACTAGAAAGGAAACTTAGATGAACAGTCATCAAATTAGGAGGAGAGCCAAGAGAGTGTCATTAATAGCCAAACTTAAATTAATAAAGTGCAGGTCCTGGCATTACTGGAGGAGGCCAGGTATGCCAAAGCAGAGTTACATATAGTCAGGCTCTGAGTCTAGGTGTCAACACAACTATTCTGGCTTAGCTCATTGCTTTCGGTAAAGTAAGCGAAACCTCTTTAAGGAATCTCATAATAAAATGGAGAAACAGTCGTTTTCCTTTGGTTGCTGTCTACATCTAAAGTAAAAAGAAAAATCCCTCCCTTAAATGATTCAGTTATGCGTATAGGGAGATGGTGGAGAAATGGGGCAGGTAATAGGGAAGATGAGCGCTACATACCAGACAGCTCCACTGGGCAAACAAGCTGAGCTGGGCAGCTGCAGGGCAGGAGGCAATCGGGAGGGAGAGCCCCCACTCCATCATGGCCTGCAGCTCCACCATTCCCCACCGTGGCTTCGTGACTAAGATGAAAGTGAGTGGGAGTGGCTGTGCAGGTGGCCCTTCGGCTATACCTGAAACCTGCCCAATGGGCCTGTAATCTCCCTGGTGTAGCCCTGCTCCTCTCTAAGTAGACTTACCTACTGTTTGTCACAAGATTGGCAATTTAAGACACTTCATGTTATTTCAGGTGGGTACAGTGCTCAGACAGGCATGACCTCTGGAGAAGGGCTCAAGTTCTGAGCTGAATAAAGCAGGCATGGTGTTGACTTTGTAAGTAAAAGAGGAGAAAATCCATCCAACCATTCATCCATCCATTCATTGATTGATTTACTTATTATTCCCACAGATATTTATTGAACATCTATAATAATGTCCTGGGCACTATGCTAAGATCTGTGTAACCAAAAAGGGATCAAATCAAGCATGATCTTTGCCTTGAATGAAACATATAATTGAAGGGATATGAAATAAAAGGTTCTGAAGTTCTGTAATATGGGAAGGAAAGAAATATGAGGTAAAAGAGATTAAGGGGTTCATGGGGAAATTTAGAAAGACTGGTTATAGAACACGTGGTAGAGACTTCCCACGTTCACCCATGTCCAGCGTCTCTTCCTTTAAGCCACGTGACAGGACCATACTTCCTCTTTCCTGGTGGTTAGGTGGAGCCCTATGACTAGTTCTGACAGGATACTGGCAGCTGAAGCAGGCACTTTCTTTTTTATTTATTTATTTATTTATTTATTATTTATTTTTATTTTTATAAATATAATTTATTTTATTATCATTAATCTACAATTACATGTGCAATATTACGGTTATTAAACTACCCCTTCATCAGGTCCCCCCCACCAACCCCATTACAGTCACTATCCATCAGCGTAGTGAGATGCTATAGAATCACTACTTGTCTTCTCTGAGTTGTACTGCCCTCCCCATGCCCCCCCAACATTACATCTGCTAATCGTAATGCCCCTTTTTCCCTCTTATCCCTCCCTTCCCGCCCATTTTCCCCAGTCCCTTTCCCTTTGGTAACTATTAGTCCGTTCTTGGGTTCTGTGAGTCTGCTGCTGTTTTGTTCCTTCAGTTTTTTTCTTTGTTCTTATACTCCACATATGAGTGAAATCATTTGATACTTGTCTTTTTCGGCTTGGCTTATTTCACTGAGCATAATACCCTCTAGCTCCATCCATGTTGTTGCAAATGGTAGGATTTGTTTTCTTCTTATGGCTGAATAATATTCCATTGTGTATATGTACCACATCTTCTTTATCCATTCATCTACTGATGGACACTTAGGTTGCTTCCATTTCTTGGCTATTGTAAATAGTGCTGCAATAAACATAGGGGTGCATCTGTCCTTTTCAAATTGGGCTGCTGCATTCTTAGGGTAAATTCCTAGGAGTGGAATTCCTGGGTCAAATGGTATTTCTATTTTGAGTTTTTTGAGGAACCTCCATACTGCTTTCCACAATGGTTGAACTAATTTGCATTCCCACCAGCAGTGTAGGAGGGTTCCCTTTTCTCCACATCCTCGCCAACATTTGTTGTTGTTTGTGTTTTGGATGTTGGCCATCCTCACTGGTGTGAGGTGATATCTCATTGTGGTTTTAATCTGCATTTCTCTGATGATTAGCGATGTGGAGCATCTTTTCATGTGTGAAGCAGGCACTTTCATCATAAAAACCACCTCTCATCTTCCCCACTACCTGTCCCATTTCTCCACCATCTTCTCATATCCACATACAACTGAATCACTTGAGGGAGGGATTTTTCTTTTTACTTTAGCTATAGATAGCAACCAAAAGGAAGTAACTATTTTTCTGTATTTTCTTTTTAGATTCCTCAAAGATATTATACTTAGTTTCCTAAAACATGTGTCATTAGCTTAGCAGTGCAATGGTGGACAGCATGGAAATTGCTAAATGGATTCCACAGAGATGGTAATTTTTGTGTGGCTGCTGATAAAACTGACCTGCATTAACTTGGTAAAAAGACTGCCATAGCTACAGAAAATGTAGTTCTAGGCAAAAAGATTAGAAAATAATGTTTCTGGTGTGTGTTGGTTAGTTACTACTGTCTATGTTTTGGCTAGGATTCAGAAGCTCAGAAAAGAATTCATTACTTTTTAAGCAGAAATGAAAGAATATAGATACTTTAGAAACTGAACATTTCAAAATTAGAACACCTCACAGATTTTAGAGCCCAAACACTGAAAAATTGAGGAAGCCTTTAAGACAAAGTCCATTAAAATAAAGCTGTGAAAAAAGCCAAATTAAAAATATGGTCTTTACACTTATTGGTAATACCTCTCAATAAATTAAGGAACTTCAGGGCAAAGAGAAAATTAAGATATCCTATTGGATAAAGAGCCAGGACAAAGATCAAAATAATGGTGTGGCTTTTTCATAGGAAAACATAGTCTCATGTTTACTCAGGGTACTGCGAGAGAAAGGGGAGAGAAAGAGAGAGAGAGAAAATGGGACAAAAGCGCAAAAGAATATAGTAGATCTGAGAACCATGTTTTGAAAGAGTTCTGATGCTGGAAGTCTGAGATCAAGGCACCATACAACCACCTCTAGCACCCTGTTCCTGGGTCATACCTGGTGCCTCCTTGCTGTGTCCTCACCTGGTGGGAGGCTTTCTGGAGCCTCCTTATAAAGTGGAAAACCCTTGATTCTTGCGACCTCACCCTCTGCAGGGTCCTGCTTTATTTTCTTCCTTGGTCACATACTTAATGGGAATATGTCCTTCTTGGGGGCTTGTGTTGAAGCAAAGAATAAGTGGCCATTGATGATGAAGCTCTACAACACATAAAATTATTGCTAAAAATTTTTTGAATTGATAGGAAAACATAATTTAACTTACCAAATTCCTAATAGACATAGGTTTTAAGAACCATAAAAGGAAAACTAGGACCTCTAACAGCCTTCTGGTGTCAGATGACAATGATGGTAGGTTTTCTGAGTTAAAATAATCATCTTTTGTAAGAAAAAATGATTTTTTAGTGTGTGAATCTGTGAGTACTTAAAATTTTGTATAGGTTTAAAAAATTCATGCTACGAGACAGGGAAAATAATTTGTAAAAAGGTTACTTGAAATGTCTTGAGATTGTTACTTAACAAATGACCCTCCTGTGTCAGGGAAAGGGTCTGCTCCTCTGTCCTTCTGCTTTACTTCCATAGGAAGAACCTTTATAAACGTTCAAAAATCTGAAGATTATAATAAGTACGGGTTTTCAAATACATTATATATTCACAAATTTTATAACACGGAGAAAGATATTCTTTAAGACTAAGAGTGTCAGACTTTCTAAATTTCCTTGCTAATTTTGGCACCTAAAATTGTTTTGCGCATGGTGGATGCTTAAAAGATATATTTATCTTTATTTGATTTTACTCTTGTGAGTGGGTCTTGGGGCTGGGACTGATACTGTCCTAGAATCTGGCAGTCATATTCCAAGTGGGTCATAATATTAGTCTGAGTTCTCATGAAGGCTACGGAGAATAATGTTTGAGAACTAGCTCTCTGGGAGACAACTGTAAGGAACTTTCAGATTCAGTTTGAATGTGTATTTCCTGTCAAGAGTTTCTCTTGCTCTCTTTTCCAAGAAATGTTTTGTGCTTTCTGAAACCCATTCCTGACACTGATAATGACAGTGCTAAATAACAAAGTGCTGCAGTTAAAACAAAACCTATAACTATTGTTTTTCCAGTGTACTTAACATGAGAATCTCTCACTCATTTCTTAAAAGCTAAAGTAAATTGGTGTTAAACTATAGGTTTTCAGAAGTGTAAAGGTCTTTTACATACTTTTTAGTCTACTCTTGGAGAAAATCCTTTAATTCTCTCCATACCATTAGTATGTTACTCTATTCCCACTTCTGAGCAATGTCTTCTCAGAACAGAGCTGAGTATAAAGGGCCAGGGAATTTTCAATAGATACAGAACTAGAACGACCCACTCACTGCTCCAGAGGTGGTGGGGGTAGGTGTCAAGGTACTAGACTCAACAGCAGGTACTGGGAGAAAATTCAGGCTGGCAGGCAGAACCTGGGCTCTCAAGAGTATGGGGACCTGTAATAAGTAAAATGATCATCGGTATCTGGGAGATCCATAACCGGGAAGAGCAGTGGCAATCCTGGGAGGTGTTTGGAGATACAATCTAACAGGATAATGGGTCAGGATGCAGCCCAGACTGTGACGAGTTTCAGGGGCAGGATTGTAAACTGCATTTGTTCTGTAAAGTCCTTAAACACGACCTTCCACCTGCAGCTCTGCCCTCATGATGCCCTACCCTCCTTCTCTCTCTCCACGTTCCCTGTCCTCTAGCTTTCTTTCCACCATAGGATATCAGGCGTCTTTGCACCCAGAGCCTTGATCATTCAGATTTCTGCTAAAATGTCCTCTCCTCACAGACGCTTTCTCAGGACTCTCTCTACCACATGATTCCATTTGGATTATGTGCATAGCCTTGAGGACTTACCCCGCTTTACCATATCCCCATTAGAATATAAGCTCAATGAAAGCAGGCTATCTCCTTGTCTTGTTTCTTCTTGTATCCGATAATACCAGGTACTTTTATAGGTATCTAGCATACTCTGGGTACTTACTAAACATTTTGGTGAATGACTGAATGAACAAATGAGCTAATTAATAAAATTAACAAATGAATTACTCTAGTTGGGATAGGGACTGACAAAAGTTTCTGTAACTAAAAATATCTGTAAACCAAACCATAGACTAAATAACAGGGGCAAGAGAGAAGAGGAAGCCTGTTGCCAGTTGCAAAAATCTTAATAAATGAAGGGAATGAAAACAGGTGGCAGGAGGTGTGCTGAAGAACTTGAGCCTTGGAGGAAGATGAACCATTAGAGGATGGTGGAAAAGCCATGGTTTTGACAAGGTAGTGATGGAAGAATGGCAGCCTTCCCTCTTGTTTTGCGGGAGAATAAATAAACTTCACTCAAGAGGACAGAAGAGTACAGTTTAGTTAGATTACAGTTACGGGAGATTTGGATAAAGTGATCTGCACAAATGTTGTGGATTTAGGGGATTTGTTCAGGATAGTATATGAAAAGTGTGGCAAGGAGACAACACCTTAGAGGAATGGAGTGGGGGTGAAGAACAGTTCAGAAATAAGAGGAGAGTCACCTGGAAGGGAAGGAAAATCTATTTTTGGAAATGTAGGATTACAGAGATGACAGTCATAGCAGAAGGGATTTGTTTCAAATGTGCAACTTTGCTGCAAGTTTACAGGGAGCCAGGCAGTACTTGGTCTGATCTCAAAGGTGAGGGCCTCAACTGATCTACATGACAAATACCCTGATTTGGGGATGGCTTTTTTCACACAGACACACACACACACCCTGACTTTTCATAAAAATGCTATGGAATGGTGGTTTTGTGCCAGACACTGGTGGTGGGAGGTAGCTAAGAAAAAAAGTTGGGCTAAGAAAAGCATAATAGGTTCTTGCCACTTTTAACAATTCACTCAGTTCCATAAGCTATTTATTATTCCCAAGAAAATAAATAAAAATAGTGGACCGGTGCCAACAGTGACCAGTTTGCTGTGACCTACCCATCCCGACTCCATTCCAGACATCCTCCTTGAAGTGAGGTGGACAGCTAAGGACACACCAATTCTCTTAAGGTCGTTGAGGATTGTTGAATAATGGAATAGAACCCTTGGTCTAAAATTGAGCATTTGGATTCTTAAATTATGTACACACAGAAATTTGCTGTCTATTATCAAAGTTGCAAATAAGAGGTAAACCCTCACTCTGAGCATCCATTTAACAGGCACACGCGCAATGTAAAGCTTTACACAGGCTGCTCAGTTCACTTGTCCCAACAATCTTGAGAAGTGAGTACCATTATCTTGCTTTTACAAATGAAGATGCTGAGTCTTAGAGGGGCTAATTTATTGAATTCAGACACAAAGCACCTGACTCCAAAGCCCACCTTCTTTCAAGTTTACTCACCTCAGTTCAGAGAAGGCTCAGTTTTACAGAAGTGGTTCAAGTTTGTGTCAGAGCAACGCTGCTTTGAGAAAACTGAAGGTGGAGGAAACCATGTTACGCTTGACACTTGAATAACGCTGGACTTAGGGGCGCCAACCCCCACAGTCAAAAATCTGTGTATAACTTTTTGATTCTCCCAGAACTTAACCACTAACAGCCTCCGGCTGACTTGAAGTCTTACTGATAACATAAACAATTAACACATATTTTGCATGTGTATTAAGTACTGTGTTCTCACAATAAAGCTAGAGAAAGGAAAATGTTTTTTTCAAATTGTCACAAATCTCTCCCAAATTTTCCAATATATTTATTGAAAAAAGCCTTGCACATAAGTGGAACTATGCACTTCAAACCCATTGTTTAGGGGGTCAGCTGTGGTTCGCTGCAGTTTGAAATATTTGGTTCAACTAGTGTTTTTGGAGCAATCATGTCCCACCCCCACCCCCCCTCCTAATCAGCTTGGTGGTCACTGAGTAAAAATGTGACACTCCTCCAGGTACTGTTAGGACATACCTGGGGGAAAACAAAAGAGGCAGAAGTCAACACAGTATATATTCAGTCTAATGTCCGGTGGGAGATCCTGTATACAGAATAGTCAGTGTGAATTAGGCTGGTAGTTCTGTCCACAAAGGGGACAAGAAGAGGACAGAACACCATGGAGGCACTAGAACTTGAGCTGGGCTTTACTGTACTAAGCTTATGAAACAGAAAACAGAAATTTGTCTCCTATAAATGACCAGGTTTTTTGTCATTGTTTGGTCTTCCTGGTTTCAATAGAGGAAAATCTGGTGTTTTTCCCAAGTCATGAAGGGTAAGGAAAGTCCCTCGTTTGCTGTCAGTTGAGTGTAACAAAGGGACAGAGTCTATCCTCAGCCCAAGTTCTTAAACTGGAGGAGAGAGGTCAACAATGCCTCTGGAAGGGGCTGGATACTGGGGAGGACAAAGGTGTCAGTGCTCGGGGTTCTTTAGTCAGGGCTGGTTTGGCCGAAATAAGAAAGCGAAAGATCACGAAACCGGGGAAGTCCTCTTCCTTTTTCTCAGGCTGCTTTTAGAGCGGAAAGCCCCAGCCCTCAGCCCACCCAAACGACCTGAGGAGCTCGGCAGCTCAGAGGCAGAAGCTCCCGGGCCCTGGGGACGAGTGCCCACGGCCCCCTGGGGTAGAAGGTCATGGATAAGTTTCGGGCCGTGCTGGACCTGCACCTCAAGTACCACAGCGCGCTGAGCTACGGCCTGGTGACCCTGCTGACGGCGGGCGGGGAGCGCCTGTTCTCCACCACGGTGTTCCAGTGCCCCTGCAGCGCCACCTGGAACGCGGCCTACGGCCTGGTCTTCCTGCTGGTGCCGGCGCTGGCGCTCTTCCTCCTGGGCTACGTGCTGAGCGCGCGCACGTGGCGCCTGCTGACCGGCTGCTGCGCGCGGGGTGCGCGCACGGGCTGCGGCTCGGGGCTGCGCGGGGCTCTGGTGTGCGCGCAGCTCAGCGCGACGGCCGCGGTTGCGCCCCTCACCTGGGTGGCAGTGGCGCTGCTTGGGGGCTCTTTCTACGAGTGCGCCGCCAGCGGGAGCGCCTTCCTGGCGAGGCGTCTGTGCGCTGGCCGCGACCCCGACTGCGAGGTCCAGCTGCCACTGGTGCCCTGCCACCAGGCCAAGGAGTCCAACGTGCAGGACCTCCTGAAGGAGCTCAAGGCCCAGTCGCAGGTCAGGTGCTGGCGCTGGAGGCGGTGGGGAGGATCCGATCCCAGAAAGGCGGGCTTCTGTGGGGCGCACAGGGTGCAGCAGAGATCGGTGCCCTTTTAACAGACCTACGACACCCAAAGACAAACTTGGAATGGCTCTTGGCTTCTAATTAGCCGACAGGTGAATGTTTACATAAAATGAAAGCAATGGAGTATGTAGTGTCAAGCACCTATTCCGTGCCCGGTACCACGCTAGGTCCTTTGCCTCCTGCATTTATTAGGGCTTTTCAGCAAATACACTGAGGCTAGGTCAAGTTGATTGTCCAGCCAGAAGAAGGCAGAAGACTTGTTAGGGGTGCGCCTGGCTCCAAAGCCACTACGGCACACTGCTTCTAGGCTTATAAGGTTCAGGGGTTCTTTGAAATGCTTTTTTCATAAGATTAGCCGAAATTCCACCTTTTGAGTTCTAGGCGACACATAGGCTCCTCCCTGGGCCCTTGACAGAACTGGGAAATTGCCGGGCCAAACAAGCAGTTGTACTAAGGGGTTTGGGAGATTACTGCCACTTCTTTCTTTTAAGGGATTAAGACCTAAAACTTGCTTGATCATCATCAAAACTTTGAGTGGTTGAAACTTTATCTGAGGATTTAAAAATTTCTTATAAAAAATGTGACTAAATTGCTATTTTGTTATTTTTTCTTAAGGTGCTGGGCTGGATCCTGATAGCAGCTGTTACCATCTTGCTTCTGATTTTTACATCTGTTACCCGGTGCCTATCTCCAATTAGCTTCATGCAGCTGAAATTTTGGAAAATCTATTTGGAACAGGAGCAGCAGATCCTTAAAAGTCAAGCCACGGAGCATGCAACCCAATTGGCAAAAGAGAACATTAAGTGTTTCTTTGAGCGCTCACATCCAAAGGAGTACAACACACCAAGCGTTAAAGACTGGCAGCAAATTTCATCACTATATACTTTTAATCCAAAGGACCAGTACTACAGCATGTTGCACAAATATGTTAACAGAAAAGAAAAGAGTCAAAGTATCAGGTCTTCTGAAGGAGATGTAGTGGTTCCTGTCCTTGGCTTTGTAGATTCACCTGGTATAAACACCAGTGCTGAGTTATGACCTTATTTATGAATAGGAAAAAAGTTCTGTTTCACTTTCAAAAAATAAACATTGGTTTTGTTTATCACTGCCCCCTGATTTTTTTTTTTTGGTCTTTCCAATTGTGGAAACAGAATGTTAAATTTTCCTCTCTGTTACATTATTAAAAAAGGACACATGGTTAAATGATTCATTCAAGGTGACAAACTGTAACTAGATCAGAAGTTTTATATCCCTAGTCTAGGATCCTTTTCAACTAAATAGAAATGCTGCTTTCAAGTAAGAGACTTTAGTAGCAAAAAGAGTGAAGGGACAACTGAACTTCAGACCTTTCTATTGGGTTATGTGATGTTAATTTCAAATTCACTTTCTTACAGATAACACCTTGTTTGGAACTTTAAAATACTGGCATTTTATGGCTTTACTATGGTTATCAAGCAAAAATACAAAAAAAAAATCACAAAAAGGAAAATAATTATTTTAAATATAAAAGTTGAAAAACTAGGATAGTTGTACACATAACTTCTTTTTAGTTTATAGTGTCAAGAGGGAAATTCTGAAAGCTGTTTATTATAGAAAATTTTAAATGTTTACAAAAGTAGAGAACTCTCATGTAGTTATTACAGAGCTTCAACAGAGTGGGGAAGTCAGATGAAACCTATACCATACAAATACAGAAATAGACAGATTGGGGGAAGAGGAAGGTGGGGAAGTCTGGGAGAAACTGCAATCTGTAGAGTAGAAGAGCATTTCAGTTTGTGGAACAGTATGTACAAAGACAGGTAAGAAAGCTCTTACCACAGTTGGGAGCCTAAAGGCAACTGGACAAGATAAGCAAGGGACAGATCTTGCAGCCCCTTGAAGTCATGGTTTTCATCCTATGATTATTTTAGGAAAATTGATACTTAAATTGATCCTATTCAATGGCAAAAGGAATGGGAGGGGAAAAAGTGAAAGCCAAGGTGGGAATGGAGAGACTTCTCATCAGGAGGCCACTGCGGTGGAGAGAGGGGGGGGGGCGCACTTGAACCTGGTTGGTGGTGCCAAAAATAGAAGTAGTAGATTTAAGGTAGATTTGACCTTGGACATGATAAAATCTGTTGATGGGAAGGATGCAAGAATTTTTTGAGAATGATATCTATTTTGTTGCTTGGTAACAAAGAGCAGGACTTTGCAGGGGATATTAGATTATCATTCTTGCCTATCCACCAAATTTATGGCTGTTTTAAAATGAGATATGAAAACTTTCAACTGTAAAACAAATTGAGCACCAATTGTATCTTCCTCTTTTGGTAGACTGCTGTGCTAGCTTCTCTTTGCCCTTTGTGCCACGGGGCAATTAAAGAGAATTAGTCAGTAGGCTGAATATCCTCTTGTTGAGGTACCAAAGAAGTTGGCAACAGAAACTGCATGCTCAGGTTTTTTCTATTCCCCCCCAAAATTTCTGAAAATCATATGCCTATTTTCACTTTTGCGTCCTTTATTTCATTTTCCAATTTCTTTTATATATTTGTCCCTTTCAATACGTTTTTCTAGTCTATCATTATACTCACACCTTCATTAGTATCATACTGTCTCTTTTATTGACATGCTCCACTTTCTCTTGCACCGTCTTTAATAATTACTGTTAATGTATATAGGCTTAAGATAAAAAATGAAATTGGTAGAGAACTGTGTGAAGTAAAAGGTAAAATTACCTCATTTCTTTGCAATATTTTCTTCCCAGAGGGAGCCATATACTCTGTGTCCACACAAATACTGTCATCTATATATGTGGTTCTGCAACTTTCCACACAAAACATCATTGTTCCATATATGTGTGTGTGTGTGTATATATAACGTGTATATATATATATATATATAAACAATTTACTCCATAAAAATTATTGTAGTCTCCTGATTAGTAAGACATCCCTTTTTTGTTTAAAACACACAAACATATACATATACACCTTCATAAAGTATATAAAGATAAGCACCAAATTGTCATATTTGGTCAATTCTGGAGACTAATACTGGGGGCAGGGTTTTTAAACCTCATGCACTTTTGATCTTTGGATTTTTTTCTTTTAGTAATAAATAATAAATATTAGCTGTGTAATTAGAAAAGATGAAAAAGAACCCTTACACTGGTGTAGGGCTTTACAGTCAAGAAAGCAGTTTTGAATCTTTCACTTCCTTTCATTTTCATAATTTTGTGGGATACCCATGCAACACATCACTCACGCTTATAAGTGAGGAATTGAGGGTTAGAGAGATTACGTACTAGTCCAAGTTCACACAGCCAACAAAGGCAGAACTGGAGCTGGAGAACTGATTCTCTCTGGACCGTATGGTTCAAAATGGCCACTTGGCTATTATCACTAGGCAAATTATCACTATTTTCCTTTTTTAGTGCATGTAAGCAGAAAAGATACAGGTGTCCTTAATGATCCCCAATATTTTTCATCTCATTCAGAAACTTGGCAGTTATTAATAGCTAAGACCACTTTGAATAAACAGTAGGATCAGGAAACAGCACACTTATTTCATGGTGGGGACACAGTCACCAGGATAGGACACACTGCTCCTCTGAGCCTGGCTCCCAACAAACTGCATCAATGGCTCAAGAAGCATTTCTACACTTGATGTATATTTATTTGCTGGTCTACCAAGTTATTCTTCATAATCGCTTGGCTTTATGCTGCCCAAAAAATCCAACCTTAGAAGAGATTCAGACACAGTAACTGCTATTAATATTTGCTGAAAACCAAATTGTTCCAAGAGATGATTCCACAGTATTGAGTACTGGCAAGATGATACAATTTACAGAGCAAAAGGGTCCATCCAAAGCCATGGAGAAAAACATCAATGCTCTATGAACTTTTTAAAGGAACAAGTCCTGAAGGAAACATCTGAGAACAGAATTAGCCAAGTACACAAATGTCTTTGGCTGGATAACATCTTGGAATCCCTAAGTTGCACAACATCTTCCATCTTATTTACCAGGTGGCCTATTGTAAATAATTCTTCCTAAAACAAAAGATGGAGCAATGCTCCCTGAGTCAGCCCCAGTAGTGGCTGCCACTGTCTATTTTGCCATCAGCAAACTCCCACTGAGTGCCTGCCCCCATGTCAAACACAGGGCCAGTCCTGAAAGCAGAGCCTTTAGTTGATCTTATTTTGTCTCTTCTTCATCATCACCCCCTTAGGAAATATCTCTTATGAACTGCAATGTTAGGACTGAACGCTTGTATTGCATTCTTTTTTATTTTTATTTATTTATTATTATGGTATCATTAATATACAATCACATGAGCAACATTGTGGTTACTAGATTTCCCCCATTATCAAGTCCCTACCACATGCCCCATTATACTCCCTGTCCATCAGCATAGTAAGATGCTATAGAGTCACTACCTGTCTTCTCTGTGCTATACTGCCTTCGCCGTTCCCCCACTATATGATGTGTGCTAATCATAATGCCCCTTAGCCCCTTATCCTTCCCTTTCCCTTCACCCTCCCCAGTCCCTTTCCCTTTGGTAACTGTTAGTCCATTCTTGGGTTCTGTGAGTCTGCTGCTGTTTTGTTCCTTCAGTTTTTGCTTTGTTGTTATACTCCACAGATAAGTGAAATCATTTGCTACTTGTTTTCTGCCTGGCTAATTTCACTAAGCATAACACCCTCTAGCTCCCTCCATGTTGTTGCAAATGGTAGAATTTGTTTTCTTCTTATGGCTGAATAATATTCGATTCTGTATATATACCACATCTTCTTTATCCATTCATCTACTGATGGACACTTAGATTGCTTCCATTTCTTGGCTATTATAAATAGTGCTGAGATAAACATATGGGTGCATATATCTTTTTCAAACTGGGCTACTGTATTCTTAGGGTAAATTCCTAGGAGTGGAATTCCTGGGTCAAATGGTATTTCTATTTTTAGTTTTTTGAGGAACCTCCATATTGCTTTCCACATGGTTGAACTAATTTACATTCCCACCAGCAGTGTAGGAAGGTTTCCCTTTCTCCACATGCTCACCAGCATTTGTTGTTGTTTGTCTTTTGGATGTTGGCCATCCTAACTGGTCTGAGGTGGTATCTCATTGTGGTTTTAATATGCGTTTCTGTGATGATTAGCGATGTGGAGCATCTTTTCATGTGCCTGTTTGCCGTCTGTATTTCTTCTTTGGAGAAGTGTCTGTTCAGAACTTCTGCCCATTTTTTAATACGATTATTTGCTTTTTGGTTGTTGAGGTATGTGAGCTCTTTATATATTTTGGATATTAATCCCTTATCAGATATGTCATTTATGAATATATTCTCCCATACTATAGGATGCCTTTTTGTCGGTTGATACAGAAGCTTTTTAGTTTAATGTAGTCCCATGTGTTAATTTCTGCTTTTGTTTCCCTTGTTCATGGAGATGCGCTCAGGAAGAATTTGCTCATGTTTATATTCAGGAGATTTTTGCCTATGTTTTCTTCTAAGAGTTTTATGGTTTCATGACTTACATTCAGATCTTTGATCTATTTCGAGTTTACTTTTGTGTATGGAGTTAGGCAGTAATACAGTTTCATTCTCTTGCATGTAGCTGTCCAGTTTTGCCATCAGCAGTTGTTGAAGAAGCTGTCATTTCCCCACTGTATATCCATAACTCCTTTAACGTATATTAATTGACCATATATGGTTGCATTTATATCTGGGCTCTCTAGTCTGTTCCATTGGTCTACTGTTCTGTTCTTGTGACAGTACCAAATAGTCATGAGTACTGTGGCTTTGTAGTAGTGCTTGAAGTTGGGGAATGTAATCCCCCCAGCTTTATTCTTCCTTTGTAGGATTGCTTTGGCTATTTGGGGTTTTTCGTGTTTCCATATGAATTTTAGAATGATTTACTCTAGTTCATTGAAGAATGTTGTTGGTATTTTGATAGGAATTGCATTGAATCTGTAGATTGCTTTAGGCAGGATGGCCATTTGGACAATATTATTTTTTCCTATCCATGAGCACGGATGTGTTTCCATTTATTGGTTTCTTCTTTAATGTCTCTCATGAGTGTCTTGTAGTTTTCAGAGTATAGGTCTTTCACTTCCTTGGTTAGGTTTATTCCTAGGTGTTTTATTTTTTTTGATGCAATTGTAAATGGAATTGTTTTTCTGATTTCTTTTTCTGCTAGTTCATCGTTAGTGGATAGGAATGCAACAGATTTCTGTGTATTCATTTTGTACCCTGCAAGTTCAGTGAATTCAGATATTAGATCTAATAGCTTTGGAGTGGATTCTTTCGGGTTTTTTATGTGCAATAGCATGTCATTTGCAAACAGTGACCATTTAATTTCTTCCTTACCAATCTGGATGCCCTTTATTTCTTTGTGTTGTCTAATTGCTGTGGTGAGGACCTCCAGAACTATGTTGAATAAAAGTGGAGAGAGTGGGTGGGCATCCTTGTCTTGTTCCCCATCTTAAAGGAAAGGTTTTCACCTTCTTGCTGTTAAGTGTGATGTTGGCTGTGGGTTTGTCACATATGGCCTTTATTATGTTGATGTACTTGCCCTCTATAGCCGTTTTGTTGAGAGTTTTTATCACGAATGTATGTTGAAATTTGTCACATGCTCTTTTGGCATCTATGGAGATGATCATGTGGTTTTTGTTCTTTCTGTTGATATGGTGGATGATGTTGATGGATTTTCTATTAATGCACCCTTCCTTGCATCTTGGAATAAATCCTACTTGGTCATAGTGGATGATCTTTTTGATATTTTTTGAATTCGGTTAGTTAATATTTTGTTGAGTAATTTTGCATCTATGTTCATTAGGGATACTGGTCTGTAATTTTCATTTTTTGTGGTGTCTTTGCCTGGTTTTGGTATTAAAGTGATGCTGGCCTCATAGAATGAGTTTGGAAGTATTCCTCTTCTTCTACTTTTTGGAAAACTTAAAGGAGGATGGGTATTAGGTGTTCACTAAATGTTTGATAAAATTCAGCTGTGAAGCCATCTGGTCTAGGAATTTTGTTCTTTGGTAGTTTATTGATTACCAGTTCAATATCATTGCTGGTAATTAGTCAGTTCAGATTTTCTCTTTCTTTCTGGGTCAGCCTTGGAAGATTTTATTTTTCTAAAAAGTTATCCATTTCTTCTAGGCTATCCAGTTTGTTAGCATATAATTTTTCATAGTGTTCTCCCATAATTATTTGTATTTATGTGCTGTCTGTAGTGAGATTTCTTTTCTCATTTCTGATCTGTTTATGTGTGTAGCCTCTTTTTTTTTCTTAATAAGTCTGGCTAGGGGTTTATCTATTTTGTTTATTTTCTCAAAGAACTAGTTCTTGCTTTCATTGATTCTTTCTATTGTTTCATTCTTCTTGATAATATTTATTTATTCTCTGATCTTTATTGTGTCCCTCCTTTTGGGCCTCATTTGTTCTTGTTTTTCTGGTTTAATTAATTGTGAGTTTAGCCTGTTCATATGGGATTGTTTTTCTTTCCTGAGGTAGGCCTGTATTGCAATATACTTTCCTCTTAGCTCAGCCTTTGCTACGTCCCACATATTTTGTGGCGTTGAGTTATTGTTGTCATTTGTCTCCATATATTGCTTGATCTCTGTTTTTATTTGGTCATTGATCCGTTGGTTTTTAGGAGCATGTTGTGAAGCCTCCATGTGTTTGTGGGATTTTTCATTTTCTTGGCTTAATTTATTTCTAGTTTCATACCTTTGTGGTCTATTCTTGAAAATGTTCCATGTGAACATGAGAAGAATATGTATTGTGCTTCTTTTGGGTGTAGAGTTCTGTAGATGTCTGTTAGGTCCATCTGTTCTAATGTGTTGTTCAGTGCCTCTGTCTCTTTATTTATTTTATGTCTGGTTGATCCGTCCTTTTGAGTGAGTGCATTGCATTCTGTTTCCCCCTTTAATTCTGTTAGTATTTGTTTCACATATGTAGGTGCTCCTGTGTTGGGCACATAGATATTTATAATAGTTATATCCTCTTGTTGGACTCACATCTTTATCATTATGTAATTTCCTTCTTTGTCTTTTGTGACTTTTTTGTTTTGAAGTCTATTTTGTCTCATACAAGTGCTTCAGCTCCTGCTTTTTTCTCCCTATTAGTTGCATGAAATATCTTTTTCCATCCTTTCACTTTTAGTGTATATCTTTGGGTTTGACATGAGTCTCTTGTAGGCAACATGCAGATGGGTCTTGCTTTTTAATCCATTCTGTAACTCTGTGTCATTTGTTTGGTGCATTCAGTCCATTTACATTTAGGGTGATTATCGATAGATATGTACTTATTGCCATTACAGGCTTTGGATTCGTGGTTACCAAAGGTTCAAAGGAGCTTCTTTACTATCTAACAGTCTAACTTAACTCATGCTATTGCTATTATCAACAGAGTTTGATGATTCTTTTTTCTCTCACTTCTTTTTCTTCCTCCTCCACTCTTTATATGTTAGGTGTCATATTCTGTACTCTTTGTATATTCCTTGAGTGACTTTGTGGGTAGCTGATTTAAGTTTTCTTTTGTTTAGTATTTTGTTGCTCTAATTCCTTTGCTGTGATTTTATTTTCTCTGGTGACAGCTATTTAGCCTTAGGTGTACTTCCATCTAGAGGAGTCCGTTTAAAATATACTGTAGATATCGTTTGTGGGAGGTAAATTCCCTCAACTTTTGCTTATCTGGATTGTTTAATCCCTCCTTCAAATTTAAGTGATAATCTTGCTGGATAGAGTATTCTTGGTTGGAGGCCCTTATGTTTCATTGCATTGCATATATCATGCCACTCCCTTCTGGCCTGTAAGGTTTCTGCTGAGAAGTCTGATGATAGCCTAATGGGTTTTCCTTTGTAGGTGATCTTTTTTCTCTCTCTGGCTGCTTTTAATATTCTGTCCTTGTCTTTGATCTTTGCCATTTTAATTATTATATGTCTTGGTGTTGTCCTCCTTGGGTCCCTTGTGTTGGGAAATCTGTGGACTCCCATGGCCTGAAAGACTATTTCCTTCCCCAGATTTGGGAAGTTTTCAGCAATTATTTCTTCAAAGATACTTTCTACCCCTTTTTCTCTCTCTTCTTCTTCTGGCACCCGTATAATGCGAATATTGTTCCATTTGGTTTGGTCACACAGTTCTCTTAATATTCTTTCATTCCTAGAGATCCTTTTATCTCTCTCTGCCTCAGCTCTCTGTATTTCTGTTCTCTGATTTCTATTCCATTAACAGTTTCCTCCACCTCATCTAATATGCTTTTAAATCCCTCCATTGTTTGTTTGATTTCAGTTATCTCCCTCCTGAATTCGTCCCTTAGCTCTTGAATATTTTTCTGTAGCTACATCAGCATGCTTATGACTTTTATTTTGAATTCTTTCTCAGGAAGATTGGTGATTTCAGTCTCACTGATCCCTCTTTCTGGTGTTTTGAGGGATTTTGTATTGAACAAGGTTCTTCTGCCTTTTCATGGTCCAAGAGCCATGGGAGTGGTCGCCAGCGAGTGGCGCATGTGTCAGCTGGGGGGCAAAGTCCCTTCCTGCTTGATGGTCGCTGTGCCTGTCTCTGCTGACTGTGCCTGTTAACCTCGCACAGGAGCGGCCTCTGGGCTAATGGTCTTTACATTAATGGAATGTTATGTGGAATTAAAATCAGGTGTAAGTGTATGTGTATGTATATGTGTGGGTATATGAGGTCTTGTATGGTTGCTTGTGTATATTTTTGATAGGCTTTGTTTTGTGTTTAGTTTTTTGGCTATGAGAATATTAAGTTAAGAAAACTTGGTTTGATAAGATTATTGATAATTGTGAGAAATGAACTTGTGTATTCCAAAAGACACAGATTGTTTTAAAACTCTGCTTCTTGCATTTAAATTATTCTTCTTGTCAAATTTTGGGATCTGTTTAACTGATGCCCTCATGTTCACCATCAACTTCTAATACATTAATTTTCAGCTTTTCAAAAAATATCCAAATTTATATTGAGAATGCCTACTGTATGATTAAGAGCTCAGTCACTGGAGACTGGTGACTTACTGACAATAGGAACTTATTTCTCATATTTCTGGAGACTTGGAAGTCCACCATCAAGGCACCAGCAGATCGGGTGTCTGGTTCATAGATTCTCATTATGTCCTCACATGGTGAAAGGGGCAAAGAGGCTCTTTTAAAAGAGTACTAATCCCATGATTAGTGCAAGCAGAGCCCTCAGGACTTTATCACCTTCCAAAGACCCCACCTCCAAAATCTATCACGTTTTGGATTAGATTTCAACATACGAATTTTGTGGAGGCACACACATTCAGTCTATAGTACTGGGTGCATGTTCTGGCTCAACTCCTGCTAAGGATGTGACATTAAACATCACTTCAAATCTCAGTTTCAGCATCTGTAAAATGTGAAATAATCTTGAACTATTTCAGATGATTTTTGTGAGGATTAAATGAGAGAGTGACTAGAAAATACTCAGTAAAAATTCACTTGTATTCTTGTAAGGTAGTAGGCTGAATGAATTGAAGAAAAAGTGAGAAATAAGTTGTAAACTCTATTCTCAAGGAATGGATGGACAAATAAGTAAATGGTTGTCAATAATAGGAATAATAAATATATAAGATATAATAAAAGTATAAGCACAATGTTTTGAGAAAAAAAGAAAATAAATGCTTCCTAGGAATATTTGGAAAAATATTTATTAAAGAGGACATATTTTAGCTAGGGCTTAACAATTAGTGAGATTCTACTCATTAAGGCGGGACTGAAAAGTCAAGCCCACTGAAAGTTTACTAAACTCTCAGGCTACCCAGACCCTTCCAAGGAATTCCTATTCTTTACATTCCTACTGAACAGTGCTGCTCTAGAACATGGTAATAAGCATTAAATCCTAAAAGATCCCCACTGAAGATGCCGTTTGAGGGTTTATCCATACTAGCTCCTCCCTCTGGACTGTTCTTTTATCAAATTCATTCCCTTTTTTATGGGTGGTGATTATATTTTTCAATGTAATGTTCATTCATGTGTGTAGGATTTTTGTTTAAGATAATGGCAGCTTAAGAATCTATCCAATTAAAATCAATGCTGCTACGAAAAGCTTCCTCCGAATTATTTGTGGCATGCTTTTAGTGTCTGGTTACCTTTTCTCATGTTTTAAGAGCACTGCAGCTAAGAGCCTAATATTTACAAATATTTTGGTTTGACATTGTGGATCAAAACACACCCCTCCCCACATTTAAAGCTCTTTGGTGGCCCCTTCTTCTTTGTCTACTTTCCTCAGTCATTTGATTTTTCTTAGAGACATCTTTTCTTCTTCAGTGATGTTTGATGCTCTAGTTTTGAATCACTTAATTTGGGAGGTCAGATGTAAGGTACTCAGATGAATTTCAGGTTTGACAGACTTTATGTTCTCTGATCATGGATTATTGCAATAGTTTTTTTTACCTGGTTTATCTGTCTGCAGTTTCTTCCCCTTCTAATCCCTCCTTTCTGGAATTGAATGATCCCTATTGTTTGTCCCATCAAATCTAGATGCTAAGCCTCACGTGTAAGAAAGAGACTCAATTTCTAAAACAAGAAGCTCAATTTATTGCTTGCTAAGCAAAAGGGAACTGTTTGTAGGGCTTGGGCTCCTTAAGCAAAAAAAATCTGCTGATTTTACAGAGGGTTTGGGGAAGTGGTAGATTGCAGAAATTTGTGGGCTTTCAGAAGTGGGCATTGTTTGAGAATTGGTGGAATTTTAAACATGGAGTTGCCATTATTGGAATGAAGCTTTTGCTGATTGGCTACCTTTCAGAATCATGGGACTGTGACTGGCTGACTTTCAAAAGTGTGGTGACCACTGATTGGTTGGCTCTCAGAATCACGGTTACTGAAGCAAAGTTGTCTATGGTCAGTTGAGACAGATTCCAATTTGGTTCTAGTAGCTTCTTATTAAAGGCTTGATCTATGGCCCAAATTCCTTTCTCGAGCTTGATAGATAGGAAAATTTTATTTTCACATGATTAAAGAGAGACTGTGTCTGATTTTGTTTTACTCTGTATGCCCAGTTCCTTATTTTGTTGGCTTAGTAAACAGATCAAATCCTTTTGCCTGTCTGTTTTAGTCTGTTCAGGTTGCTGTAACAAAATACCATAGACTGAGTGGTTTATAAACAACAGAAATTTATTTCTCACAGTTCTGTAGGCTTTGAAGTCCAAGATCAAGGCACTGGCAGATTCAGAGTGGGTGAGAAATCACTTCTTTGTTCACTGACAGCTGTATTCTCACTGTAACTTCATATGGCAGAAGGGGTGAGGGACCTCTGTACAGCCCCTTTTATAAGGGCACCCAATCCCATTCATGAGGGCTACATCCTCATGACCTAATCACTTTCCAAAGGCCCTACCTCCAAACACCATCACATTGAGAATTAGCTTTCAGTATGAATTTTGAGGGGACACAAATATTAATTTCATAGCACTGTCATTGAAAATCTTAAAATTTACCTGCTTCCACTCCATCCAACTTATATTTTCAATAGTCTCCAATATATAATCTCTGATATAATCAGGCCTTCTGACACTTCTACAATATCCATTAAACAGCATGAAATGCTCAGTTGCACATCTCTGCTCAACTGGTTCTCTTTTCTGTCATTATCCCAGTGTAATGTCTAAGATTTGGTTTTACCCTACTTACAAGCTAATTGTTACCCTTTAACTGTATATCATGGAAGCTAGCAGAAGAGATGAAATTTCTGGGCCAATGATAAAAAACTGTATTAATCACAGCAGAGAAAATAGCATGAGCATTATGTTTGCATTTGTTCCCCTTGCCCGGAAATCCTGTGGAGACAACATGGAAGGCTAAGATGGGTACCTGTACACAGAGTGGCTGCATTACTGGATAGAACACTGATCTTGGGGCAATACCATTATATAGCAAGTAATAATCAAGCCTGTTCTTTGTCCTTGAGGGAGATTATTTCATCTCTCAAGGTTGCTTGTTCAAACACACTCTGAGAAGTGTTCTGGATAAAAAGCAATTGGAGCCTTGCATTCTTGGAATACTAGTAAGACATATAAGAGCATGCACAATATTTCAAGCCCCCTTTCAAATCATACTTCCTCCTCAAAGCATTCCCCAGTGACATCAGTCCATGGTAACTTTTTCCTTCTCTTATCTTTTATGACATCACCTACCAAATTCACAGTAGCACTTGATCATACCTCTCTTTGCATCATATTAAAACTATGTGTTTTCTCTTCCCAGTATGATGCCTTCTGAAGACTTTAAAAAACGTTATCTTGAAAATGCCCAAAACAGCAATAAGACTGATAAAAACAAGTGAAAAGGATTGAATTTTTAAATATTTTATTAAAATGAAAAATTTCAGTCCTCCAAATATTTCTTGAAATTTTAAGACACAGGGTACATAACCATAGATAATAAATCAGCAACCAGAGACTGTATTTTGGAAAATACATTATCATTCCTAGATTTGAAACCATGCACTCATAAATCAGCAATTTCTTGTTATTTGTTGGTCATTTGTGTAAGGCACTGTATTTCTTAAAGACATATTACAGCATAAAAAACAATGATATAAATATATTTAATATTTCTCTTATATATAGTAAAGAAACAAAGTTTAAAAGAGAACGTTTTTTATTTTTATTTTGTCATGGAGCACTCACCAACATCTGGGTCACTGATGTTCCGCAGAACACAGTTTGGGAAACATCTCAGACAGTCAGAGGCAGATGGAAAATCAACTGTTGTTTGGCTTACTTCATAATATTCTTAAATCACACAGTCTATCCAAAAAGAGCAACTTTAACAAACTCAAGTCTGAGACATGGTCAGGCTGTAGGGCAACTTATTCCAAAGGCCAAGCAGGTAGATGCACAGGGCATTCATTAAACCATACTGTATTTCATGGAGAACAGATAATCATGTGTTAAGCATCTTTAAAGATAGTTAAAAGCACTCAGAGAAAGGGCAATGCATAAAATAAAAAACAGATGTTTTTTTCTTTTAAAAATCAAAACAGTCCTAACCCCTTTCTCAGCTCCCAGCTCTGCTCAAGATTTTTTGATGAGACAACTGTTCCTACTCAATTTGTGTGCAATCTAAGAAGACTAACTTTAAACAGTTGCAGTCTTTAACTTTAAATATGCTTGCCATTGTGCATGCCAACAGAATTGCACAACATTTCCAGCCTCATAAGCACATTTATCTCAGCTAGATGCTGCTTAACTCTCCCTGCAGATGTATGGTGAAGCTCCTTCTATAAAGTAATCATTTTATTTTCTTAAAATCTGAACTTTTACTCCAGATCCTCTATATTCATGCTCTAATTTGGGATTCAACAGCTTATACTTATTAAAAATTATACTTGGTAAATATGATTATTGGCAGCAAAAGATAACTGAAAGGGGTACTTCTTGTTAAAATTGTTGGCTTTAAAGTACATATTCAACCACACACACCCCCAAAAAAGCCAAAGGATCTTTTTCCGTGTCATAAAGCAACCAGAGAACAGGAGATAGAAAAGCGACACAATTTTTGGAAGTTGGAAAGCAGATGGCAAGTGATAATTGTCCTAATAGACCTGAGAAATCTGAATCCTAGGCAGAACTAGAGAAAGATAAGAAACAATATAATTTATACTATGGAACCTATAGAAATGGCTAGGAAGTTAGCAGCCCTCGTCACCTCTGGAAATGGGGGGCTGGAGGCAGGGATAAAAACCAGGATTAGTTGAAAGCTTGTTTAAGAAGAATTGGTGTGTCAAACCTCTGTCCTCACTCCAGCTGGGCAACTCCTTCTTCCTACCCTAGCAGAAGATGGGGATATTTTAAACTCTAGATAACAGTTTTTCAAAAATATTTCTGAACTGAGGGACACTAGGCGAGTTGAAGGCAGGGACACTATATTGAACAAATGGGAATGAAGTTAAAATGTAAATACTGAATTTTTATTTCTTTAGCATTCTTTACCAACCTGACTCCCAGGATGCTGGCATTCAGGTCTTTATCCTGCAAGCAGTAGGGCAGAGGAGCCATATCTAGCAAATATGACCGCCCAAGAGAAGAGATTTCACCAAAAGACATGTTTTGAGATTCACTTTTAAATTTCCCAACATATTATACTATGTTGAAGTTCATAGTGTACAAACTCCACCAATGTTCATATTTTTTCCAATTTGGCTTAGATAACCAAGGAGCTCCAGAGAGCTGAGGAAAGTATAAAAGATGGAAGCCAAAACAAACAGAAAGTTCCATGGAGGGAACAGAAACTATGTACTTTTAAGAAAACTTAAAAAAAAACCCTACCATTAATTATTTTAGATATGTAAGATGAGATATTACATGTATGAAATGAGAAAAGAATGGTATTTAAAAAAAAGCACTTAGAGGACAAGAGAATTCTTGGAAATTTCCAACATGCTAACAGAAAGAAAAAATGCAATAGAATGATTGGAAGATAAACTTGGAGGAAGTAAAGAATTAAGATAAAGAGATGGAAAAGAGAGAAAAGTAAAGAAAATTAGAGGATTAGTCTAGAAGATCTAACATCTTACTAGTAAGGTTCCAGGAGACATCAGAGGAAATGGATAGAATAGCATAAGAAATTATCACAGAAATAATTCAATATATTTTCCCCAAATGGAAGGACATAGATTTCTAGATTGAAGAATTCCATTAGGTTATCAGCATAGTGGTTGGATACAGACCCACACTGAGATGCATCAGTTTGGGAACACTGTAGATGAGGAGACAATTCTCAAATTTTCCAGAGAGAAATAGCAGACCAAGAATCAAAAATCAAATGGCACTGAACTTCTGAAAAATAACTGAAAGCTGATTAATCATGCTTTCACAAACTTTATTACTTACTTTTTTTTATTGAAATGTAGTTGATATACCATTTTATATTGGCTTCAAGTGTACAACATAGTGATTCTATAATATATACATTACTCAATAAATGTAATCACTGTCAACACACAAATTAAAATATTTTTGACTATATTCTTAATGCTGTACTTTTGTCCGTGTGACTAATTTATTTTATACATGGAAGCTTGTACCTTTTTATCCCCTTTATCTATTTCACCTCCTCCCCACACACACCATGGTCACCAACAGTCGGTTCTAGAGCACACAGTCTTCTAGAAGTGGCATCAAGGAAATGAGGAATCCCCTAAAAGATAGAGGGAAGATAATCTCTAAAATAATGGTGAAAGGAAAAGACAAAAAAAAGATAATTTAACCCTCCATAATAAGATTAGCCTTTATGGGTTGGTTAGTCAAGGTTTAGAAAGGAAGAAAGTTAAATTTTTAACAAAATTATGAATTTTTAATATTTTATTGGAAAAATCATTTCGACTTCTTTTAAATAATGCACAGTGGTTTTAAAACATGTCCACAGATTGTTTTTGAAACTCCATCCTTCAGGACATAGAGGTGAATGCCCTTTCTTGAGTATATGCTGGACTTAGTGACTCACTTCAAAGGAACAGAAAAATGAGGAAGTGATGATATGCATTGTCACAGGTCATTAAAGCCTCCTTTCTCTCACTTGCTCTTGGATTGCTCTCTTGATGGAATTCAACTGCCAGGTTTTGAGGATTTTGAAGCAACTTGTGGAGAAGCCCAAGTGGTGAGGAACTGAAACCTCCTTCAGTAACTACATGAGTGTCCTGTCTAAGCCATTGAGTTACGGGGTTATTTGTTACACAACAGAAGTTAACTAATACATATTTTGAAATTTGCAACTTATGACTATAATGTTCACCCTCCCCACCACTGATGAGTGACTGTACATCTTATTTCTCTACCTGTCACAGGCTTCTCTTCCCCAGCTGGCCACGAGGCAATTTCTGGAGAGTTTTACACTGTACTCATGTGTGAAAAGAACTGTAATTTTGATGGGTTTAGGAACGGGGACTTTTACGTCTCCTGGCTGCTCAGCACCTCTTGTGCCTTCCTGCATTACAGTTCTCAGCGACATCAAAAGCTTATTTGAATTTTGAGTCAGTTTTTCCCCTGCTGCAATAGTTAAGCAACAAGACAACATCAGAAGGTTTGAGTCTTCTTTAAGAAGTGAACTGATAGAAAACTTAATGTGCTTGCAAATAATGAGAAGAGATTTATGCAAGGGGGGAAAGAGTTTGAGGATTAGTGATAAGAATAGAGAAAGCTGAGAAACTGTAAAAACGATTCTACTATTAAAACCAAAAGCTGTGGAAGAAAGGAAATCTACTCTTATTATGATGCTTGGTCCCATGGTCAATAGTGTTTACAAAGGCATGTGTAACCATGGAGTATTGATTTAATTCCAATTATGTAGTAATAGTGGGGATGAGGGTCAGGAAGGTTACCTGTGTGGGTGGTTACGATGGAAGCTGTGTGTGAGAAAGTCTTATATTTCTTATGTGAAAATAAAAAAAATAATGCTTCAAACTGAAAAATCAAGAAAAAGTAATATAACCATATTATGTCCAAAAATGAAGCAATTGTTAGAAGAATTGGTTACAGGAGTAGAAAGGAGACATTGATGTGAAGCAGGAAACGGTAGAAGGTAGGAGAGGTGAAGGTCAAGGAGGGGAGGTAGGCACATGATTTGTGCTATTATCTGACTCTGAATTGTTTGCATGAATACATTTTTAAAGTAAATTTAAAAAGAAAAGAGAAAAAGACAATTACTAAAAAAGTCACTGAAATGTATGGAGAGAATCTGTAAACGTTTCCATGTTACAAACCAGTGCTTTACATCTTTTACAATGCCAAATTATCTTCCAGGGTTTCCCCAAAGTACAGGCTTTACATCCACAGAAAGGAATATGTACATGACACTAACTTCCACTTAAGATCTTCCAGCATTTTTTGAAATGACTAAAAATAATCCTATGACTGGAGCCATAATAACTGGCTCTTGGAAAAGAATGTTTTTGTGTTCTGAGATGGAAAAAAATCTCTAGTGACCACTTGAATTGGTTCTGGTGTCTATTATTTTCTCTCTTGATTTAAAGTATGAAAAACAATATTCTTGTTATTAAATAGGCTTTGTTTATTTTAGCCTTTCCTTCTCTTGGCATTGTTATTCAAAAATTTTTGAAGCAGGAGTCAGTTTGATTTAATAAATATTTATCAAGCATTCATTACATTGACCATTGTCTAGTGTGTGAGCCTTGTAACCAAATAATAAAATGCAATGGGATTTGTGCAGAGATTAATGTGTGTACATTTCAAAGAAATAGTAGAGTGATAACTTGCCTTGGAACTGCCTCAGATATTTAAGGAATAGGGCAAGATAATAAATTGTCTAAGGAGTAGGAGAGAGGTGATAAGGGAAGGCTTTAGAGAACATGAAACCTGAAGAGGTTTTTGGAAGATGAATTGTTTGCCAAGTGTACAAGCAGGGGAACAACACTGCACAAAGAAGGAACAGCATGTGAAGAGGCACAGAGGCACAAAGAGTACTGTATATTTATTTAGGAACCATTACTTCAACATTGCCCTAAACTCAAGGGCTGGAGAGGACAGCAAAGGGCCAGTCACAGAGGGCTTCATTCATCATCATAGACAATTTATAGTTTGCCATGAGAACAATGGAGAGGCAGACAGGAAATTGGTGATACCATCAGATATAGGTGGATCATTCTGGTGAAAGATTTTTTTTTATTTGATATTATGAAAATTATATAAACACAGAGAAAATATAATGAGCCACTGTGGACATAGGTTGCATAATTGTTAAAAATATTAAAAAGTGTTTATAATGGGAAATTTCAAGAATAAACAAAATAGAGAAAATATAATGAAGTCTCATGTACCCGAAAGTCAGTTTCAACAATTACCAACTTGTTACTAATCTTATCTATGCTCCAGCACACCTCCCTCCATTTTCAGATTATTTTGAGGCACACATATAATTTCATCTGTAAATATATCTCAAAAGAAAAGGATACTTAAAAAAACACGCATGGAATGCATACTACCAACAGTGAACCATAGTATAAACTATGGACGCAGGGTGATTATGATGTGTCAGTGTAGGTTCATGGAAATGTTGATAATGGGAAGGCTATGCATGTGTGGGGGACAGGATGTAAATGGGAAATCTCTATATCTCCTTTCACTTTTGCTATGAATGTGAAACTTCTCTAAAAAATAAAATTTTAATTAAAACAAAAACAAAAATCACCTCAAAAAGCAAACAAAGAAAACTTGACAATACCATTATCACACACACCTAAGAAATAGCAATAATTCCTTAATATCATCAAATATCCAGCCAGCATTTAAGTTCTCACATGCCTTGTAAAGGTATTACTTGTTTGAATTGGTATTCAAATAAGGTCTATGTACTGCAAAATTGTTATGTCTCTTAAATATCTTTTAAAAATCAATTCTTTATTGTGGTCATCAATCCATTGTTATATTATAAATTGTTAATTGTGTTAATTATTATGTATATTAACATAACATAAAATGTTAACCATTATTAAGTGTACAATTCAATAGTACAGATATCCCCAGCGTTCTGAACATTCCATTTTGCAGACATACTATACATAGTTTACTCAATCAGTCCTCTAATGATAGACATTTGGTTGTATTTATTCTATAGTTAATAAATGTATAGTCTTTTACATACATCTAAAAGTAATATTTTGCCATATTTAATCTTCTTTGTGAATTAGCTTAAGGAAAAACACAAATATGTTATATTTTCCCAAAATTATTTAATATATATCTCTAAAAATATGGTATATCCTATATAACTACAATGCCATCCTCACACATAACATAATTAATAAAATGGTAGTTGTGTTTAAGGGAGAGGAAGAAGAGAAAGCCATTTCTCTTGTGATAAGAATGAAAACCAGAGTAGTGGCTGTGTATAGGGAAAACAGGAAACTGATTCAAGGAACAGGAAAGATGGGTGTTACTCAGCAAAACTTGGTTATATAATTAGCACTTCTTCTGTGGTTCTTTTAAGATAACTTCAATTTAACTATGAGGGTAAATTAAACCTCTTTTGATAAAAATGTGCTCACTTTCATGCTATAGTAATTCATCTAGTTTTTAATTTTAAGAAGCATATGCCTTAAGGAAAAATAACCTTTGAGAGAAACAAAGGACAAACAGAACATTTACTCTATTTGTCATGGAGACTCTGGTCACACAAGAAAATTAAGGGGCAGAGCAAATATGAGTAAAGCTATGGCCTCCAGTCTAATCTCTACCTTCTTGAGTAGAGCATAGTACATGGTTCTGTGCATGATTGGTAAAGGCCTCCTAGGTACACTCATGATCAAAGGAATCTGTGATTTCCAGGGCACGTTCCATGTGCTTTATTTTGGTATTTTGGGGAACCTTGTCCTAAAAGCTTGACATTAGCAATAGGAGGTCAAATGAGTAAGATAAAATGGAGAAGAATCTTCCAAGATGGGCCAGTTAGACCCATCTCATTTATTAGTATCTCATTAATTCATTCATTTTGCATGTTTGTCACTCAAAAAAAAATGCTATCTAGTATTGACTGAATGTCAGAGACTGTGCCAGGTACTGGGAATACAAAGATAAGTAAGATGTGCTCTTTGCCAAAAAGAACTCACAGACTAATTGTGAAGGAAGACATGTAGGAAAATACTCAGCATATAGGGGGGAGATACGTGAAAGGCACTAAAGAAACCAGAGATTAGGGGGCAACTCACTCAGTACAGAGGTGGGGTGGGGAGATGGATAGGTTAGGATAGTCTTCACTGAGTAGATGACATATGTGGGAGGTTTGTAAGCTGGATGTCACTTGATGGCTAAGGAGTATAGTATGTTCTAGAAGCTATAAACTTCTGAGAGGCTTGCTGTGTAGCTGTTCCCTATCTGATTTGTATTTTATAAAATCGTTTGATTCCAGTGTGAAGAGTGAAATGGACAAGGGAAACCAGTTGGGGAGCAACGTAAAGAGTATGGAGGAAGCCCTGAAGTAAGGAGAAAAAAAGAACTAGAGGAGTTCAGGATGTAGAATTAATAGAACTTAGTGATAGGTTAGATGTAAGTAGTGAGAGGGAGGGAGTTAGAAATGAATGGGAGTCTTTCAGTTTTAACAATGGGAGCATTAACTAAGAAATGGAATGTTGGAAGAAAAAGAGATACAGCAGGAGGTAAGAGGAAATAATGAAATGAATTTTGGCTACACAAAATATATGCTTCTGGGATATGTAGGTAGGTGGAGTGATAGTAGGGAATAGGAGCAGATGGGTGAAGAGTGCAGAAAGCAGAGGTTTTCTGTGAAAGGGTTGTACTATCCAGGGGGAATGTGTACCTTGAGGAAAGTGTCAACCATAAAGCCTGCATATATCAAAATTTGGGGAAGGAGGAGGGACCAGAGGGGAATGAAAGAGGTTTAGGAATAGTCTGCTGAGATACAGGAAAAGTATCAGGGTAGGGAAATTTAAGGTATGCATTTCGACACAAGTTTGTCCAGTTTCAAAGCTGGCACTGTCTTAGTTTAGGCTGTTATAACAAAATTCCATAGACTTGGTGGTTTAAACAAAAAAACATTTATTTTTCACTGTTTTGGAAGCTGGGACATCTAAGATCAGATGCTAGCAAACACAGTGTCTGGAGAGCCCCTCCTTCCGGTCTGCTGACGGCCACCTCATCTTGAGCCTCTTTCTCTAGGAGCACTAATGCTGCCAGGAGGGCACACCCTCAAGGCCTTGTTCCACCATGATCACCTCCCCAAGTTCCCACCTCCAAACATGATCGCATTGGGGATTACAGGGTTGACATAAGGCAATTTGAGGGAGGCAGTCAGTCCATAGAAGGTTCTTTCTGCTGTAACATATTTTCTTAAAGTTTGTCAGTGAAAGGATGAATGAAGCACTGTTAGGGAAGCAGTGTCAAGAGAATGTTGTTTCCAGAATGGTGGAGACTTGAGCGTGCTTTTAGATTCATGAGACAGAGCCATGGGGAAGGGGAAGGTGGGTAAGAGACAAAGTTAAGGTCCCTGAGGAAACTAGGATGTGCTTGTGTCTCTTTACAAATAACCAGTTCTATAGACTAATGATTATTTATTCAATTTACTCCTCCCTGGGGTCTTCCTCATGACATCATTATCAACTTTTCAGGTCTCTGTAATCTTATTAATTTAAAAAAGTAGGATACTTTAGATAATACCCATGGCCATTGGTCCTCAAGTTTTGTATTTACAGCTTTTTCTACAAAGCCTACCGTCCCAGAACTGGAAAAGGCTTTTGGAGTTAATGCATGGTTGGTCTCCCTGCTCCCAAGCCAAATTTGCTATAAATATACTCACCTTCAAAAAGCAGCCACCATGCATATTGTTGAGACCCAGTTCAACTATGTTCAGCCATATTCAACTTTAGACTATAGAGTACAAATCTTTGCCAAGAGACAGCTGGCCCAGTCTATGCATAGGAACACCATCTTAATTAACTAGTGGTCTGGAGAAGTGGAATTCTTGGCAAAGAATTGCACTTTTAGCTGTCTAAACTCAAGCAACAAGTTTTGGGGCTCCTTTCCCTCCATTCATTCATTTTGGTTTGACATCCTCATGTAGGACTCCACCCAGCAGGTGTTTAGAAAAGCTGAAGAGGCAATTTTTCACCTTCAAGGGGATCGAAAAGCATACACTGTTTAGACCTGGAGCTCTTCCAGACTGTCTGAAATGTCTAGGCAGCCCAAGACAGTCACATGATACAGTTTTTAGGGACTGCTGACAGTGGGGGAGGGGATTTTCTTATTTCTGTCAATTTTTTAAGTGTCTCTCCAGCAGTAAAAATTATGCCTGTGGAAACTTTACTCATTAGCTTCAGTTTTTGTGTGCTTTTCCTGGGGTGTTTTTTTCAACAGTGGCATTTGTCAGCTTTTCATGGGATTCTATGTGAACCCTTGGAAAAATCTTTCCCAAATGGGAGCAATGCCATTTCTTTTACGTATTCGTGAAAATCACTTCACAAGTCTTGGTAGTCCAGTTATGTGGCTCAGTGGGCAATTTCTCTGGGTACCATCAGCCGCTACAGACCGCAGGAGTCCCTGGGAGCAACTGTAGCCACAAGTCTGCTCTCTGCATAGAAGAGCTCTCTAGGAGAGCTCACAGTGCAATCTTCCTGTCTGCTTCTGAGACAGAGGAAATCCTGCTTATGATCCAGGTGGAGGCTCAGGTAAGCACATCCAGTCCGAATGTTATCCCTCTTTTGTTGGTGTGAGGGTGTAGAATCGTTCATTGGAACGTGGGTGATTCTATTTCTACCTCCCACACCCCAGGCATATGTATGATCATCCCACCTGAAGGTCAGGGCATCTTCTACTTGGTGTGTGTGCTCACAGTATGGGCAGTGGCCTAGAGCAGGTGTCCTTAAAAGAAAAGAGGGGATGCAAACTCAACAGTCCAAGCAGGTTTATTGCTAAACCTGAGACGGACCTCTCTGTTCTGGCAAGCAGAACAAGGAAGGCCGCTCTTACAGGCTAAGAGGCTATTTATAGCATCTTTTTTGCAGAGTTTCTTGGAGGGTTTTTTAAAAATGTTTTCATTTATTTTATTTTGCTATTATTAATATACAATTACATGAACAACATTATGGTTACTAGACTCCCCCTATTATCAAGTCCCCACCACATACCCCATTGCAGTCACTGTCCATCAGCATAGTAGGATGTTACAGAATCACTACTTGTCTTCTCTGCATTGTACAGCCTTCCCCGTTCCCGCCACCCCACCCCCACCCCTGCTACATTATGTGTGCTAATTGTAATAGCCATTTTTTCTCCTTATCCCTCCATTCCCACCCATTTTCCCCAGTCCCTTTCCCTTTGGTAACTATTAGTCCATTCTTGGGTTCTGTGAGTCTGCTGCTGTTTTGTTCCTTCAGTTTTTCCTTTGTTCTTACACTCCACAGATGAGGGGGATCATTTGATACTTGTCTGTCTCTGCCTGGCTTATTTCACTAAGCATAATACCCTCTAGCTCCATCCACGTTGTTGTAAATGGTAGGATTTGTTTTTTTCTTATAGCTGAATAATATTCCATTGTGTATATGTACACATCTACTTTATCCATTCATCTACTGATGGACACTTAGGTTGCTTCCATTTCTTGGCTATTGTAAATAGTGCTGTGATAAACATAGGGGTGCATATGTCTTTTTCAAACTGGGCTGCTGCATTTTTAGGCTAAATTCCTAGGAGTGGAATTCCTGGGTCAAGTGGTATTTCTATTTTGAGATTTTTGAGGAACCTCCATTCTGCTTTCCACAATGGTTGAACTAATTTACATTCCCACCAACACTGTAGGAGGGTTCCCCTTTCTCCACATCCTCGCCAACATTTGTTGTTGTTGTTTGTCTTTTGGATGGTGGTCATCCTAACTGGTGTGAGGTGATATCTCACTGTGGTTTTGATATGCATTTCTGTGATGATTAACGATATGGAGCATCTTTTCATGTGCCTGTTGGCCATCTGAATTTCTTCTTTGGAGAAGTGTCTGTTCAGCTCCTCTGCCCATTTTTTAATTGGCTTATTTGCTTTTTGTTTGTTGAAGTGTGTGAGCTCTCTCTATATTTTGGTTTCAACCCTTTATAAGATATGTCATTTATGAATATATTCTCCCATACTGTAGGATGCCTTTTTGTTCTAGTGATGGTGTCCTTTGCTGTACAGAAGCTTTTCAGCTTGATAGGTCCCAATTGTTCATTTTTGCTTTTTTTTTCTTGCCTGTGGAGATATGTTCATGAAGAAGGTGCTCATGTTTATGTCCAAGAGATTTTTGCCTCTGCTTTTGTCTAAGAGTTTTATGGTTTCATGACTCACATTCAGGTTTTTGATACATTTTGAATTTACTTTTGTGTATGGGGTTAGACAATGCTCCAGTTTCATTCTCTTACATGTAGCTGTCCAGTTTTGCCAACACCAGCTGTTGAAGAGGCTGTCATCTCCCCATTGTATATCCAAGGCTCCTTTATCGTATATTGATTGACCATATATGCTTGGGTTTTTATCTGGACTCTCCATTCTGTTCCACTGGTCTATGGGTTCTTGGAGGGCTTTTGAGGGGGTGGGTTGGGGAAAGGGTGGGCTTGTGGCTTGCTGACGTGTCCTCCGGTAAATGCTTGTGGCCTAAGTAAAATGAAACCTAAGTCTGTCTGAGATGGTGGGTGGGCTTATTCAAAATGGCGGTACTCCTGTCCGGGCTCTGTCAGTCCTTATCTAGCTTTCACCCACTTCCACCAACATAGATTTTGAATCTTGCTTCACAGGGAAGGTTGATGCCAATGTCACGAACTCTATTCCCCTAACACCTTGGATCCCACCTGCAGCTGCGCCCACTCTCACCATCATCGCTCTGTTTAGGGGAAAGGGCGGTCTTTACATACATGAGTCAGACTTTTCTCTGTATCCCATCTTCTTCTACCTCCTCACAACTTTGCTTCATCAGCCATTCCTCTCTCCTATATTTTCCAAATGCCTTCATTCTTAAAAAATAAAAAGAAAAGCAAACAGCCCGGCTTTACACCAATTATCCCATATCTCTTTCCATGTGTGGTCAAGGTCCAAGATTTATCTAAACACAGCGTCTCACCTCCCGCTGACTCTTTGACCCACCACAGTGAGGTTGCTGCTTCTATTTTACCCTGAAATTGCTCTGAGGCAAAGAGCTCCCTACCAAACACAATGTCCCTTTTCTGGCCTAACTTTCTTGGCTTTTCTGTGGCATCTAATACCTCTGATCACACTTTTCTCTTTCAGCCTCTCGGCCCAGTGTTACCAGCTTCTCCCAT
This sequence comes from Smutsia gigantea, assembly GCA_032199065.1. Lineage (NCBI taxonomy): Eukaryota > Metazoa > Chordata > Mammalia > Pholidota > Manidae > Smutsia > Smutsia gigantea. Next base: position 127,627 of record JAVSCE010008455.1, read on the forward strand.
CTCCATCTCTGACCGAAAGTTTGGTCTCACTTGTGCTCTTCTTTTTTGCTGCCTCTTGGAGGGTGGTATTTTTTGAGATTATATCTTTGTTCCTTATCTTTTCTTTCCCCAGTGTTTCCATCCATATACACTGCTTTTACTATTAGCCATATACTGATGACTTCAAAGCCCATCTTCAGTTCAGAACTCTCTTCTGAGCATCTAATATTGTTTGGATATTTCAATCTCAAAATATTCAAAGCTTATTAGCTTCTTTCCTAAGCTGCTTCCTCTTCCCGTGGTCCTTCATTCAGCCTCTTAAGTTATCCACTCAGGGGCCATTGCCACCTTGCTTTACTCAGCAGGCCCAGGTCTTAATGCAGTTAAAGCACCAGCATATTCAACTTCTTTGTAGTTTCATATCCAACCCCTTCTATCTGTTACCACCCTAATGCCTCACAGATTATTATGGAAATTAAGTGACATACCACATAATTAATGTGCCTAGCATCTGATAAAAATCTTAATTGAATCCCAAACCAAGAAACCAGCATTTCCAGGTGTTTCTATAGTTTGTTATGTACAGTCCACTGGGAATTAACATTTCCTCTTTTAAGCCATTACAGTTTATGTGCTTTACACACTAAACTGAAATAGCAAGGCACTAAATAAAGATTTAAGCCACTGGGAGTCTCCAGAAATTAGAGGATTATTCTGACATCGTAATACTCAAGTGACTCCTGATGTGATTTAAATTTCCAGTAGAAAGTTATGTAGTGAGAACTTCTAGAAGAAAAAAAAGTGAAGACATAAGAAAATGAAGGGGAAAAAACCAAAGAAAGATTTAATTGGGAAAGACAGTCTGAATTTAAGGGAGAACAAGGAATTGTCCTATAACATTTATTTATTAACTGTTCTCTTCTAATAAACACTCAAAAAATAAAATTTTGCTAATGATTATTGTAGTAATATGTTGTTTTCAGTTTTAGGGTGACTGTTGCTGATTGAATAAGAACTGGCTATTTCCTTTCAGGTCATAGACTGGTACATTATACCGGCTGCATCCCTTTTCTGTCTGTTGTTTATCTGCCATAGCCACTCCTTGTTGACCGTTGTTCTGGAAGGTTTACAGGAATTAGGAAGTACAGAAACTGGACAGATTTTTCAAAGAATATGTAATCAAGCACAATAAACAGAACTTTGCTCTCTTTTTAAGGAAGGAATCTTTCATCATACCAAGATTCTAGCGTTAGTTGAATGCCTTCATCGTGCATTACTGCAGTGTTGCTGAGGAGAAGTTAGTCAGTCTTCAGAGTTGGTGGGTGACGCTATGAGATACCAGGAACCCCCAGAGTCTACAGTCCCAACTGGAAAGATCCTTAATAATGGATAATATTATATCTCTCGGCATTTACTGTATTAGTTTACATTTAGCAGATCTTGGTTAAAGTGGCCTCTTTGGTTACACAAGTTTTAATGTCATTCTCTCAATTCAAACATCTGTTTTTCTGAATTTCTACTTTGGTCCTTCAAAAACAGAAATAAAAGGGAACATTCCAACTGCTAAAGAGATACAGCCTTCTAATAATTTATGGATGAACCTGAGAGATTTGAAAAGACAATAAGGAAGTGTGTAGGCTGCTACGGGTTGGTTATATTTCTGATTCCTAGCAACTTACAGTAGTGAATAGGCAACCATGGCAGTCGTCCTTAGTAAAAAGCTCAGGCAACAACCTGGTGATGTCATTTTAGGGGCACCAACCTATCTCTCTGACCCAAATCTTTGTTCCTTTTTGGCTTTGCCAAGATAGTACAAATCTCTGCATTGATCAAGGTTTGGGGTTCAGAATGAAGGTTTTTATGAAATAAAAGTATGATTTAATTGTATAGTTATATTGTGCAACTTCCATAAGCCCTTTATTAAAAAGACTCAACTTCACATGGCAATGAAAATCCACTGGTTACCCAGGGGATGGTGTGCAACCTTTCTTTACTCTGAAACTTTTACATAGAAAACTTTGTTTTTATGGATCACCACTCAGTTTGTGGAGAG
>JAVSCE010008456.1:0-22412 GCA_032199065.1 Smutsia gigantea
ATGAGACAAACTACACATCCAAAAATTAATGACTCCCCGCCCCACTAAGATAGGCTATTTACTTTCATACACTCTGAGCTTTTCATTCATAGCACAATTTTAGTTTGCTATTATGGTAAGCAGGATTCTAAAGTGGTCCCCATGATCCCCACCCTCTGGTGATCAGACCTTTATATAATACTCTCACCTTGAATATGCGCATGGCCTGTGAATTGCTTCTAACCAACAGAATATAGCAATGGTGACAGGACATACTTGATCGCATGTCAATGACTGCATAGTGTAGCCTGTCCTGCTAGAGTCTCTCTTTCTGTGGCTGGCTTTGAAGAACCAAGCTACCATGAATCCTAAGGCCAGTAGCAAAGAAATTAATTCTGTCAGCAACCTGAGGGAACTTGAAAGTGGATCCTTCCTTAGTGGAGCTTTCAGATGAGATCTCAGCCTTGGTTGCAATCTTAAAAGAGACCCTGAGCAGAGGACCCACGTAAGCTGTACCCAAACTCCTGACCCACAGAAATTGTGAGAGAAGTATGTGTTGTCTTATGCCTCTAAGTTTGTGGTAATTTATTACACAGCATATAAAACTAATACTGCTGTTGAATAATTATTTGCGTGATTACAGTCAAAAGTTTATCTCTTCACGTTTTAAAGTCCCTTGTGCTCCGGAACCTTGTTTCTCTCTCTTAACTGCTGTATCCTCCATGCATATTACAATGCCAGACAGGGAGTTGCCACTAGGTAAATGTTGCTTGAGTGAATAAGTTTATGAATAAATGAACAAATGAATTGGAATGTCAAGCTTAGTCTGGGCACCGCACGTGAGGACATATTTAGCCAATTTTCGGATCTTCAGTGGAAAGCTGGAAGACGATGTTGTCTGATGTGAGGAAGAGTGTGTGTGTGGAGTTGGCAGTAGAGTTAGCAATTACAGCTGCCCCTTTAGTGTTACTCTGTGAGGTGGTAGTGAAGTCCATGTCAGTCACCTGAGGTGCTTAATCAAAGAAGCATCTACTTTTAAGGATGTTGTAAAGGGGATAACTTTTTTTCAAAGACTTACTATCTAGTTGGGAAAGAAGACATATATGGAAAGAAGACAAATATCAATAAAACATTATATTAAGTGTCAAATGAGATACAAACATCAAATGAAACCTAGAGGACTTTAGAAGATGAAGTGGCCCTGAAGACTGAGCAATTAAAGAACAGTTTGTGGAGCAGACTGTATTTGAAGGAAGAGTAAGCTTTGGATGTGCAAATCCAATGGGTGGTGGGAGCAATGCCATGCAGGAGTAACAGCATGGCCAAAAGGCAAAGGTGAGTATGGGCCAGGCCATGAATTACTGGGTCCGGTTTGGTGATCCAATGAGACATGTCTAGCATCCAATCATTCTAGGCTGCATTTTCCATCCCTGATTACCTAATCTTCCTTCAGCTGCCTGGGTACCTCCGGCCTTTCCACTCAGCCCAGCTTCCCTCTAAGTCTACATATATGCATAAACTACCAGAACCTATTGGTAGATATGTAGGGGTTTTTTTTTTTTAGTTATGAATGAGATTATGTCAGAACACTTTAGCTGAAAATACAGATTCACTATTCAAGTACTTTTCCAGCCTCAGCAGTGAATTAATGTGAAATTTGAACACATTTCTTAGCTTCTTGATTTTTTAATTTCTGCTACAAAATGATAATGCTTCTTGGTTTCTCATTGAAACCTCAGGGTGCCAAGTATTAACTAAAGAGAAATAGCAGTAACTGGCACACTCCGAGTTTACTCTATTAACAAAGATGTCACCAACAAAAATAAATCCTCAGCCTTCATTCTCATCTACCACGATGGATTCTTTGGAGAGCTGGGATGGCAGGGAAGGAATTGATGAAGGCTGGTGATGAAGTATTCTTTTCTGGTGGAAAAAAAGTTCTCCCTATTTCAGAATTTCTTGCCTTTTAACATTGGGTTAGTTACTGATTTATGGAGTAGCTTTTGACAACACTGAGGCCTAGAGTTCTCTTCACAGCACGGTTGCCAGCAGCCTGAACTTTTTCCCTACCCTACCCCTAGGAACTTTGACCCCAAAGGACCATCCTCATTCTTCTCCAAAGAGAAACACATATTTCATTCTATGCTTCCAGAACACTGTAAAGCTAAATAGTGTAATTTAAGATCACCTGTCTGGGAAAATATCCATCTGAGTAACAGCCAAATCTTCCCTAATATATGGTCTTTCTTACTGATTTGAAATTTAGAACTGTCTTTTTTTGTGGGGTGGCAGAGGCCTATGTCTGGGACCCTAAATGAATGGTCTTTGTTCAAAAACTTTCTCCATATTAACTTCTGTTGGCTTTCACCCCAGTCTTGTCAACTTCATAATGTAGTTTTTACTGGTTTTTATATTTCTAGTCCTAAAGCCAAGCACTCCTTGCACTATTTTAACTTAGATGTGGTGGACTGCCTTAATGTATCCTGAGTTATTTTTAATGAACTGGGTTCCAATCCTATAGAAAGGAAAACAAGTACTAATTAAGGATCATATGTAAACATAGGGATATTACTATTAAAGGCAAATAGGAAAGTGTGTCTGGGCGCTACAGAACAAAGAGGGGGCCAAGATTAAGATGGCAAGAGTGCAACCTACTGTTTGAATTAAGCTAAATAAGTTTCATCTGATAACACTTAGACTGGAAGGTAGACACCCCCCGCTAGGTGAAGCATGGTTCTTTAATGATGAAACACCATTCTTTGGTACTGAAACAGTGTTCTATCTTCAGCATCTACCACAATGCCTGGAACTTAAGAGGGTTCAGTAAATATTCGAAGAAATAATGAATGAATCAATCTTCCACTTTATTTGTAGCCCTGGCTGTGACTTGAACTTCACTCTTGAAAGTACTTTAGATCAAAAGGATTCCTTTTAAAGAAGTGATGACAAATATATGCTGATCTTTCAGTCTGTGAGTAAAAGCGATTGGCACATAATAGCTGCTCAATAAATATTTTCTAAATGCACCTTTTAATGAAGATTTTCATTGTTACCCTTTAGTTTTCAAGATATACACCCCCCCACCACCATTTTATTCAGTTACTCCCATGAACCTTTACAGAAAGATCAAGTGATCTTATACCCAAAGGGAGAAAGCCTGAATGCATTTGGCATAGACGATCATGGATTGGATTGGCACTCCCACTCCAATGATAAAATTAGAATCCACGTACAAATTATGCAGAATTAAAATTGAGTGTGGGCCTGAGTGCTGGAGAGTTAAAAATAATGGTGGTGTCCCGAAGCAAATAAGTGAGTGGGGAAATATTCTTTTTGTTGGGAAATATTGGTAGGATAAAAACAGCATTTTATGAATAAGAATCATATCCTTTACAGTGTTCTTTTTTACATACATACCTGGGCCTACAGCATAGATGAATGGACAGTGGCAATTGTTGCTCATGGGAGATTTGAACTTGCATTTACATCATGTCAGAGGTTTTGTAACAAGAAAGTAATTGCAAAAAGTCAGTGTCCATTGTTAGACAACGTATAGGAAATAAAAATTCCTAGTGCAATGGTAATGCGGTAGGAAGGATAGTCTGGGATTTTCTTACAGTATTTGTGTTGAAAAGGCAATGGCCACCTTTGCTCCCCTCCTGCTTCTTATTGATAAACAGCAATCACTGTTGACCTAAGCGCAGTTTTTCTCAAAGTGTGACTCTGCATTCGAACCACCTGGAAACATGTTAAAAATGTAGATCCCATTAGAGGAATGCAAATCAAAACCACAAGAGATAACCAACACACACCCACTAGGGTGGCTGCTATTAAAAAAACAAAAAACAGAAAATAAGAAGTGTTAGCAAGGGTATGCACATATTGGGACTCTTGTGCACTGAGGGTAGGGATGTAAAGTGATGCAGCTGCTATAGAAATCAGTATGGTGGTTCCTTAAAAAATTAAAAATAGAACTACCATATGAGTCAGCAATCCCACTTGTGGGTATATACAGTATTCAAGAATTGAAAGCAGGCTCTCGAAGAGGTACTTGTATACTCATGTTCATAACAGCATTATTCACAAAATCTAAGACATGGAAGCAACCCAAGTGCCCATTGATGGAAGAATGGATAAACAAAATGTGATGTATATGATGGAATATTATTCAGCCTTGAAAATGAAGGGCATTCTGACATATGTTATAGCCTGGTGAACCTTGAAGGCATTATGCTAAGTAAAATAAACCAGCCATAAAAACAGATACTGTATGATTCCACTTGTATGAGGCATCTAAAATAGCCAAATTCATACAACAAAAAGTAGAATGGCGGTTGACAGGGGCTGGTAGGAGGAGGAAATAGGGAGTTCTATGGGTACAGAGTTTTGGAGATCTGTTGCACGACAATGTGAATAAACTTCATACTACTGAACTGTACAGTTAAAAATAGTTAAGATGGTGAATTTGCATTTTTAACCACAATTAAAATTAAAAAAAGAAGATTCCAGAATGCTACTACCAGCCTGCTAAATAAAATCTCTGGGGCAAGGGGATTGGGAATGTGCATTTAAACAAGCTCCCTGGTGATTACCAGACACATACCAACATCTGAGAAGAGCTGAGCTTGGCCTTTCCTGTTCAGAGTTCCTTTCACTCACATTTTTCTCATTTAGTACTCATGCAATACCTGCAGGTGGATATTATAATCACTATTTTGTTCATAAGGAAACTGAGGCTTAGCAAAGCTAAGCAAATTGCCTCAGGTCACAGTGCTAATATGTGGTGGAGCCAGGGTTCAAATCTGAATTCACCTGGCATCACACTTATCTTCTTTCTATATATATCTCAACTTACTTCTTATCCCTGTGTGCCTCGGGTTCATGTTGGACATAAAGGTAGACTTGATCTGCCTTCATGTGTCTGAAAAGATATTGAATGTCTCAAAATGGTATTCATTTGATCTCCATGTTTATTCACATTAGCATTTTTAGAGGATACTCCTTTATGACTGATTGTCACCCATTCTGATGCCCAGGTGTTACTTGATTGTACCCAAGTTTTTCTTCTATTTCGATTGATACTCTATTTTTAGGCACCCCATGTATGAACCTCGTGTGATTCCCTGTGTGGATTTGTATGTTTGTGTACCTTGTTTGGTTCCCTATGTTGATTCATCTGAGGTTTCCTGTATTTTTTTCCCTTTAACTTTTGGAAGTAACTTTGAATTCTGTTGATATCTCTCACAAGAAGTTTATTGAATTGATTGACATCAATCACAAATCTTTAGTGACTCCTGAATAAAATTCTACCCAATTGAATCCTGAAAAATGTCTAGATTCCTTAACCTGGTATGTTGGACCTCTATAATCTGCCCTGGAGACATCTTCTAGCCTTCTCTTTTCCACATGCCCAACACTACATCTAATTGGATCTGAAGTGCTCCAGTTCATGAATGTACACTGGGTTTTCCTACCTTTCTGCTTTTGCCCCTGGCATCCTCAGTGTTTAGAATGCCTCTTCCAGCCATATGTACCCATCTTTAGAAATTTGGCCCAATTCCATTTTCTCTGTGACTTTCTTTGCATATGACCCCATCCTGAGGTGACCTCTTATCCCAAGTATTTTTATTACATTTAATTTCTTCTATGCATAGGATACTTTTTTATCAACTGCCTTATAGTACTGCAGCTTGCATGTGTGCCCAATTTCCTCTATGAGATTATAAGGACTTCAAGACACAGACCTTGGACTTACAGTCCTTAGTTTAACAACATTACTTTTGAACCTCCTCTGTGTCACTTCCTCTGCTAGACACAAGGACCACTGAGATGAAGGACAGTTTTGGCCCTCATTAGGTTCACAGACTAAAGAAAGGGTCAGAGAAGTAAACAATTTCATATCTTACACAAGTATAACCCCTTTGTTCACTCTTAGAAATGCCAGTCTGTACCTCTCTTTAAACTTTGGCAGAGTGGTCAGTAATCTTATTTCTTTGATACTTGATTAAATGTTTCCATCAGATAAAAAACTCTAGCCAGAAATGACTTATAATTTATAAGGTAAAATGTAAGTTTGGTTCACTTAACTGATCTTGTATGGTTTAATTCATATTTCTAAACTTCAATAGCACCCACTAATTCCTCTGCAAGAGTCAATAAACCTTCTGCAGTGAGGAATAAACATAGGAGAGTGATTGTTTCTTATGTGCCAATAGATGGCTGTGAATTTTGTGTTGACTTAGTGGATTTCCTTTGAAACCTCTGATTGTGCTCATCTGTAACTATGAAAAACAAATCAACATGGTATTGGATTGGCTCTGGTTTGGAGAAGGGTGGACTGGGGAATAAGAAAAGATCATACACAAATACAGTGACTTCGTGAGAAAGAATTACAAATAGTTAAGTACGGGCTGGTAAAGTCCTAGAGTGAAATTAAACTCACTGTTGCATTCACTTGGTTTTTCTGGCACTTTTGTAGCAAAGCTTAACGAAACCTTTCTTAGACCTGAGAAAATTGTCCCCATGGACCATGCAGTTAAGATATGTCTGTCAGTTGAGGAGTATCTGTGTATTTTAAGGGACGGAAAGTTTATTGTAAATCAAAAATATCAAGAAGCATGGAGTGTTTGGGGGCCCTTATTGAAAACAGCAATGGGTAGTGTTCTTGGGTGTTGCCCTGTTTTATCTTTTAAAAAAATGAGGCTGTTATTTGGGCTCCTGGCCCTGGGGAGAAGATGGTTATCTCATTGACCGTGCATTTGTTTAGCACTCCATGCTGTCAAAGCCCTTTCTTTGCTCACCTGCTGGATATGTCAGATGTATTACTGAAATGTTTTAAGTCACAATTCATTGGTTTAATTCCATTTTTGGCTCTTGATTAATGTGAACGGTGGAATTACTGACAGAGCATAAAATCATAACAATACTTTGTCAAATGGAAACACTTTTGAGACACAAAGAAAACTGTAATTAATGATACCCTTCAGTTGCCTAAAACTCTTTTAGAGGTGTTCCCAGAGAAACCGATTCTATCTTTAGTCTTCGTGTTTGTCAATCTATATGTCCCTTAATATTTTTTTTGTTTTGATTTATGAATGGCGAATGATGAATAAACATGTTTTCTTATGTTTCTTAACATGCACTTAAGTGCATACGTATGTGTATATGAACACACATACATGCATCTCTTTTGTTTTGACCCTGGCCCCTCAAACTCAACTAACCTACCTATATGCCCCATCTTGAAATTGTGGAAAGGCATTGAAGATTCTGGATGTCCCAGTGGTCACCTAGGCTATCTCCCTGCCCACTCCCCGTTTGATCTTGACCTTGGCTCTTCTCTTCTTCATTGTATACCTTGCCTCCATGCCTTTCCCTGACCACATTGGGCTTTGACATCTTTCTGGCGCTCTCTCTCACCCTTATATAGTGTGGCTTTCATGCAGTGTTCTAGGTTCTGTGGTTTCTTTTGATTATAGTGTTTTTGTTGTCTTATAAAAGAAACCTCCTGCTCTAGCTTTGTTGGTTAAATCAGAGGCTGGGCATACATGTACACTGGATTACTGGTATGAAAAAATAAGGTGGGTAGGGGGTGAAAATAAGGAAAGAATATGGCATTTCACTTTGTGTGGGCCTGAATCTATGTATTTGATCACTGATAAAATATTTATTGAACTGAGTGACCATCTGCTTTCCCCTTCCCCCCAGTTCAAGTCACCATCCTCTTTAGCCTGGACTACTGCAATACTTCTGTGCTCCCTGATTCAACTCTTGTTCCCACAATCCAGGTGCCATACAGCAGTGGAGTGATCTTGTGACACTATAAACCAGATAATATCACCCACCTGGTCAAAGCCCCATGATGGGAAATTACAAAATAGCAGATTCTTGGTCATGCCCTGAGAGGCTCTATATGATCTGGCCCCTGCCTACCTCTCAACCTCACCTCAGCCCTCTCTCCCCTCTGCTTACTCTGCATAAGCCTCAGTAGCCTTCTTGCTGTTCCACAAAAATGCCAAGCTCTTTCCCACTTGAAAGCTTTGCACCTGCTCTTTCTTCTTTCTGAAATACCCTGCCTCTTGATGTTCACACAACTGATTCCTTCTTGTCATTCAGATTTCAGGTCAGATGTCATGTCTTTGGCAATTTCTCTGTTCACCCAATTGGATGTGTCTCCCAGTCACTCTCTACCACATGGTCCTATTCAATTTTTATCATATGTTCTTGTTCATTCGTATATTAAGCTGTTCACGCTCTGCCTACCTCTAACATATGACTTCCATAAGAGCAGGTGCCAACCTTGTCTGGCTTGTTCATTTCTGAAAGCTCAACAACTTAGAATAATGCCTGGCATTGTGTAGGACTAAATAATTATGCATTTATTAATGTTTCACCTTTGAGTGACAGCTAGAGTATAAGTACTTAACATATATTAAATATGTTAATATATTTGATGTATATTCATTAATTACTTCTCACAATGGCACTGTAAGATAAATGGCACAAACTCCATTACATACATCAGGAAACTAAGGTCGAAAGTGTAAAGTGATACACACAGGAGGAGGTGGTGCTAGCATTAGGCTCCAGGTGTATAGATTAGCTTTCTAGAGGCTATATTAGTTTTCTATTGTTGCACAACAAATTACCACAAACTAAGTGATTTAAAACAGCACTCATTTATTATCTAATGGTTTCTGTAGGTCAGATGTCCAGGCATAGCTTGGTAGTTTCTATGCTCAAGGTCTCACAAAGCTATAGTCAAAGTGTCAACTGGGCTGCATTCACCTGGAAGCTCAATTAGGGAGGGGCCCATGCCTAAGCTCTCTCTAATTGTTGGCAGATTTAATTTCTTGTGGCTGTAGAATTCATGGCAGCTTGCTTCTTCTAAGCTGACAGTGGAGAGAGACAGTCTCTACTCCTTTGAGTCTCTGACTTCCAGGAAGATCTAGACCCTGTTTTACAAGGCTCACCTGATTAGGTCAGGTCCGCCCAGAATTATTTCCTTTCTGATCAGCCAAAAGTAACTGATTAAGGGCCTTAATTACACCTGTAAAATTCTTTACCCTTTGGCATATGAGGTAACATAATCAGAGGACTGATATCCCATCCTCTTTGCCATAATCCATTGGTTAGAAACAGGTTACAGGTCCTACCCACACTTGAGGGGGAGATTGTATAGGAATGTGGGGCTTTGGGAGTCCTCTTAAAATTTTGTCGACCACATGGTCCCAAAGACCAGGCCATCTGTACTTAATCTACTTTGGGTGGAAGATTGGGAGCAAGGTCCTTTAGAATTTTATGATTCTATAATTGCATAAATAAAAAGGAGAAGAAATAACTCCCAAAATGAATGCTTTGAAAAAAGATTGCCCAAACCATTGTGCTTGAAAATATAGTGCAAATCACAAGAAATAAATGGAGCATTGCATATGATGGAATCAAAGAGATTGACCCTCACCTCTCATTTTGGGTCACAGTTTGCTTTGCAGTTTCCTGCTCCTCCTGGCCATCTAATTTTGTCATTCAGAATGGACACACTCCACTTTAAAGGTAAACTCATGTTGTCAAATGTGCCTTACTAAAGCAAAAAGATGGCCTTCTCTGGGAAGTGAACAGATTTAACCAGGCAGCCGCAGTAGAGACATGCTTTTGAAATGCCTTTTTGAGTTTTCTGCTTTGAAGACTAGAAAAAAGGGATGAGCCATGTCTAAAGAGTCCACATGGATTTATTCACTGAACTTCTACAGAGCATCTACCAGGTGCCAGACTCCACGGAGCGCAGGCACAGAGGCCCAAAGATGCACACAAGAGGGTGCCTATCTTGAGGAGCTTTCAGTTAAGGGGAAGAAATAGATGTGCCAGCTGAGTAGATATATAGATGTGTGTGAGCCCAGGCATCGCTACCAGGGGTGAACAGCAATCAGGTCGGCTGCTGAGCTGAGGAGAGGTTTCCCAGAGGGCAAGCCAGGTTGTGAAAGAGGCGTGGCTGCTCATTTTGCTGACATAATGGGTGGGGCAGAAAAGACATTCTAGTAAAGGCGACCAGCATATGCAAAGGAGTGAATACCTGCAAGGGCTTGCCGTTTGGGGTGGTGCGAAGAATCAGAGGGAGAGCACAGGGTAGTGGGGCCAGGCAAGCCAAGGTGGGAGAGCTAGGTGGTATTTTTGACAGTGGTGCAAGCCACAGTGTGAAAAGAGATTTTACACTGTGTGAGTGGCATTGGGCTCATTCCATGAATGGACTCATTCAGACACAGGAAGTGTGATCGGCTTTGATGATGACACGACATGGTCTGCCATTATACGCCTCTAGAAGTTCTGTTTGCTAATGTAAGTAACGTGGTGCAAGCGGTGCCAAAGGGCCCCCATGGAGGGTGGAAGGGGGCAGTGGGCGTGAAGTCTGGGACTTTCTTCTACAAAGCTAATCAGTGACAATCTATGATAATCGTAATGCTGCTTTTGCTTTTCCTACCATTTCAGTGGAAATTATGCATATTCACTCAATCCTAAATAACCAATATTGACAGTTTTATGAAATTGGAGTATATGGGAAAAGATACATTTTCTTTTTCTTCATTTCTTACCCACGAAAGTTATCCATTTGAATTTATAATATTAAATGTCTTTCAGCCTGAATGTACCTGATTTTACATTAGTATGAAATATCTGAAATTGATGGGAGGAACGGAAAGAACATGTCAAGCCCCTTGTATGCCTCTTGGTTCTCACAAGATGACTCTGATAGCATGAGTGTCGCTGGGCTAGGTGTTTGGAGTGTGGGTTTCAAATGACACTAAACCTGAAACCGAAGAGGCCATTTGCCCTTGTACATGTTTCTGCATTTCCAGGGATGGGAGATGACAGCAAAGTTGAAAATGAACTCAAGATACACAGCCCCATCATCCAGGGTCATGTTCCACCAAAACTGCTCTTCTTGGTCTTTGGCTTAAACAATGATTCATAACTGACAGATAACTTGAAAATTGTATAAGAAGGGCAGAATTTGGAATGAGCCAGGATTTCCCACTTCCAGCTGTTTTTATTTGTGGATTTGGGTAAGTCACTCACCTTCTGCAAAGCTCAGTCTCCTCAATTCTAAAATGGGAATAATTATGTTTGGGTGGAAAATGAATTATGTGAACTAACATGAAAAGTTAAGATCCACACCATGAAGACTTGTCTCTGAAAGGAGAGAGCACGGATTCTGGAGTCGGCTTCATTCAGTAGGCACTGACTGAAGTAGGCATCCAGTAAGTGCTGGGCTGGGGCCTGGATGCACAGTGGCGAATGAAGCTGTGTGGTTTCCGCTATGAGCTTGAGACCCAGTGATAAGAAAACAGCTCTGCCACTCATCAGCTATGTGACCTTGCAAAGCCATTTCACCTCTCACGGAGTTCTTTTGCACATCTGTAGAGTGGGTTATAATAATACCTGCCTTGCAGTGTTCTTATGAGGTTAAAGGAAACAATGTATGTAAAATACTAGGCTTATTGTAGGTACTCAGGCAATAGACCACCACCGTCATCATCATTACTGAAATGTAAAGCAGTTGGGGCTGAAACTATAGACTATTCTGGATTGAGGTGCCGTGGACTTTCCAGTGCCTCCTCTGGGGTGTCACCACATTGATTCTTCCTTCCATCCTGCCCTCCCATTTAGACTCAGGGGATAAACACTAACTTCAACATTATAAGCTCATACAATTGTAGCTCCTGCAGAAGCTTAGTACAGAATCCATTTCAACCACCTCAATTTACCAGTGAGAAAGCAAAGGGTAGTTACTGCCTGTCAGGACCAGAACCTGCTCTTCTCCCTCCAGATGGACTGCTCCTTTGACCTTCCCACTGCTGCCTTATAGAATGAAGGAACAATGTGGCAGGTGTACTGTACACTGTACATAACAGGAAGCAAGTGGTCCCCCAACTGTATCTGTGTGGGGATTGGTAGCAAACAAGAGGGATTACTTAAAACAGGGATGTTTCTTGTCAAGGTGACTGTGAGTCACAGCTCTAGTTTTGTAGATCTGGTCTTGGAGAGGCTCAAGTATCAGTGGTTTCTGCTTTCCACACAGTTATTGGGTTCTGTGAGTAGACATCAGCATAAGTCTGGTTTGGGATCAGCTAGTATGCATTTTCTGCTGCATGTTTTACTTTGATCTTCAGCTGTGGAATGGTATCATGGAAACACACAGGTTCTGGAGCCAGTGATAGCACAGGGGTGACTCAAGGCATGTCACTTAACTTTTTGGAGCCTCAATTTCCTCACAAGTAAAATCAAGATAAAAATAGTTTTTTTATTGTAGGGTTGTTGTAAGGATGACATAAATTTATCCATGTAATGTGCTTAGAATATTGCCTGACAACTAGTATGTACTCAGTTAATATTAGTTCTTGTTTTTGCACCCATATTTATGTACAAGTTTTATCAATCAGCAGTTGTTACCATCCTAGATTAGACGCAAATATTGAGAAGCACAGGAGACATTTAAAATCATTTGCTATGGTGAAATGTTTTAATATCACCTAATCCTTGGATGACACTCTAACTTTCTGATCTTTCAATATGTTAATAAATATTGATTAAGTGCTTGTTCTATGCCAAGCACTGTTTTCTTCCTTTGAAACAGGCAGGATCAGTGTCATTACCTCCATCTGAAAAGGGAGAAAGCACATGTACAGAGAAGTCAGTGGCTTTGCTTCTTGTCGTGCTGCTGTTAACAGTTCAGATGGGGCTGGAGCTCAGATCCTTTGACTTTCTACCCTCAGCTCTTCCAGCTTCACCTGGCCTTTGTGCCTGGTGCAATGGCCTGGCCAGAGGCATGCATGGTGAGTATCAGGGATTCTCCTTCAAGGGGGCTGATACAAAAAGGTTAGGAGCCACCAAGAGCTAGGGGGGTCTCAAAAATCCAAAGTCTAGGAGGAACCCAAAGTTCAGAAGAGTGGGGAGCAGACGTGTCAGGACTCCATGGGGCATGGTTGTAAGGGGCAGCTGAGGGCATTCACGGACGGCCTGGCTGACCTGAGTGGGCGTCCTGTCTGAGTGGCAGTTTTTGTTCTGGGGCACCTTCAGCACAGAGCTGGACTTCTGGCCCTGCACAGGTGTTTTCCTTGAGCTGTTGCTTTACATTGAGACAAACGTTTCTCTTGGAAGGGTTTCTGTTGTCTTGATCACAATAATGTAGACTAGCATCATTATACATCAATAAAGTTTTTCGTTGCAATTTGGCCAATAGGTAAGTGCAGGAACCTCAGGCAACTTTGGCAGTAATGATGCTTGGAAATGGAGTTTACTGCGGGAGAGGAAAAGCCAGGGAAATCAAATGGGCTGTGCTGTGCATATCAAGATGGCCCTCTTGACTGCTGATCATTCCCCCACAGCCACAAGGATGGGTGTGCACCGAGCTGGCCATGGTTTCTCCCTGCTCCCATTGTGACCATTTGCCAGATGGTTCAGTGGGGTAAGGGGACAGCATACGGCTGTGACGTGTGACAGAGGGAAGTTAACTGACCCATGTGGGAATTGGACTGAGAGCTTTCATAAAGGCTTTCAGAATCTCATTTCACAGAAAACTATAGAATTAAACAAAAGGTGTGTAAACACATCCAAACCAATCGACTTCGGAGTAAAAAACTGCATTCATTCTGATTTCTAATCTTTATCAATTTTTTAAACAGATGTCCGGGGTTAGGGGTTCAGGCGAAGACTTAGTTTGAAAATGGCAAGGCCCTCATGTGGACTCTGGGAGGACTTGAGCATCTATGAATTGCTAGCTATTGAGAATATTCTGTTGGCCATGAGCAGGCAACTTTAAATGTCAAGAGATTCAGGAGTGAAGGGCTGAAAATTCCCTAAATCAGAGTCTTCAAATCTCAAGATCCTCAATACAATTGATCTCGATCTCTGGAGGCTCCACTGAAGAAAATACTGGTTTTAAAGCGCTCCTTGAATTTCTTGAAGTATGAAATTCCTGTCCGGGTTGAAAGTTCTTTTCCATTTCTGTGCTTCAAATCTATGGAAGTATAGGAATCAAAGTTAAACATGCTGTAGCACAGAAAGTTTAAATTCCACGTTGTACTGCAGGGGAGGGGTCTGCTTTGCAGCTTCTTCTGGTCCCTTCCTAGCCACACTCCTCCTATCAGGGCTAATAAAACCATCAGCACCATTTTCAGGTTCTCTGTGGTGTCAGCTTCTAGCCCTGCCCTCCTCCCTTCCTCACCTCCCTTCTTCTGCTCACCCTCTGACTTGCAGAAGTCTAGACTGTAGTTGAAATCTCCCTGTCCTTCCATTTTTATAAAGGCTTTTCTTCCTTTCTCTCTCTCCATTGTCTCTGAATCTAGCCCACACCTGCTTTCAATTGCAGAATGACCTTGGAATCTTTTGCTGGGAGAGCATAGATCTCTTGCCTCCTAGCTAATAATTAGTGTCAGATGATGTAAACTGCATGGGTTACAAATAGAGCTTAGGACAGGTGAGACATGCCTTTTGGTTGAAAATGTTCACATCATGGAGTAATTGAAAAACTTGCATGGTGAACCCTTGCATATTATACATATAATATAAATATATATATACAATGTGTATATGTATATATACATATATGTGTGTGTGTATAATTTGTAATAGGATGTGGATGGGATGCAACTCCTCCTCATTCTTCCATTTGGAGCTGAGTTTCTTCACACTGCAGTATTCGTTTTCATAACCGCGCAGAGACAGATGGCATTTTGTCCGCCTTCCAGAAGAGAGGACTAGTTTGCCGAGCTATAGCTGGTATAATGAGAAGCCATGTAAGTTGAAGCTGAGGTAAAACCAGAGCATCTGTCTGTCCTCGCGTGCCAGATTGGAGATGCTGCACACAAACTAATATTTCAACAAAAAGTTGAAGCGGGTAGAGATTTGTGACCAAAATGATTGCATTTGATAACAATACCGTAGCAGATGTCCTAGAGTTCATGCTTGCTTTTTATTACTGCTCTGTGAGTGTTTTGGAAGCAAGACCTACCGGCACAGCTTGTATGGAGCATGTTCATTATAAAATTTTATTTTACAGAAAACAATGAGATGGAAAATTTGTAGCTAATTTGGTACAGTTCTACTCTATCATGTTTCTTTGCTTATTATTTGGGGAAAGATTCTATTCTTGTTTGATTTATGTTGGTGCTTTCTAGGCTAATGACAGAACATCATGTTAATTTGAAACACAGAATGAAAAACCCAAGTTAATGTTCATGATCTAATAGTAAGTTTTCAGGATGGACCTGGGAAGATGCCTTTAACCTATTCTGCACCCTCCTTTTCATCCATTAACTCTTATGTTTTTTGTTACCTGAGGATAATTTTTTAAAAGGCTTTCTTTAGGATCCCTGATTAGGAAAACAACTGGAGAAATATGATTTGCCCACTGGCATCCTTCATCTACCGGTAGAGTAGTAGTTGATATTTCCTCAATAAAGCAGTTGTTTTAAAGTCAGATGATTTAAGGTCTTTACATATGGTGAAGAATGTGTTTTTAAGGGTGCATGATGCCTTTCTGGCCTGAATGCTACACAAGGCAGTGTTTACATGACTCAGTGTTAGAAAGTCACTCGCTCAGAACCCAGCTCCCATGATGTGTGCATTAGATGGAAGCACAGTTATTCTGGGTTTCCGGGGAAAGGGAAATAGCTATATAACCTGATTGCCTTATAACACATTCCTTATTGGGAGAAGGCAATTATTTTCAAAGGTTGCTGAATGTTAATAAAAGTTATATGTGGTAGTGAAAATGTTATAGCATCGAGTTTACAGATAGGAAGAGTCCAATTACATACAGGAATAGTTCCTATTACAGGGGCTGTTAGGACCATTCTGGTGCCATATTTTGTAAGTGAACTGTATTCATGGACAAGTGTTCCTGTCTCCTTGCAACTCAGTGGCTCGTGGGACACGCAAGGTTTTCTTTCTGGCACCTCTCTTTTTGGTTCCCTCTGAGATCTCAGATTGTTCCATTTCCCAGCAGTCCGTGGTGTGGGAGTCTTTGGCATACTGTGAAGGCAGTAGCATGGTTTGGGGCTACCTGGGTGGGTTGCTCTGCAGTTGTATAGGGGGCTGAACCACACCCCTGGCCAGCCTCAGTTTGAATTGGAAATGTTATGACATAGTAACACACTAGTGTGTTAAGATACATGTGGACGTAATTAAATAAACACACCTACACACCATACCACACACTGAGCTCCAACGTTCAAAACCCAGGTCACAACAAGGCTTCCTCGTGCTGACACCTTGGCACATGCTGTAGCCTCTGAGCAGACTGCCCATTCTATTCCCCACCTCACTGTTCCTTGCTTTAATTTTCCCTATTAGATATGATGGTCAGATACTGGCACAGACATTCTTAAAATTGCCAAATAGGTATCCTATAATAACTCATGTGAGCTATTCTACAAGCTCAGGGTACAAATATGCTTACATCTCTTGTTTTTTTCCATTTAGTTGCTCATGTTTCCACTTGCTCATTAGTGGGAAATGCAGTATCTCCCTCTCGAAAACTCTCTTCCACCCCCCACCAAATGTCTAGGAACTCTGGGGGGGGGGTCCCACAGTTCAAAGATAATGGGCCTCCTGGCTTCTACACCTAAATAAAAGAAAACTGGAGTCCAAGTTCACTCTCACTATTGCCATACAGAGATGTTTTTTGAAAATTGGAAACATTCCAAGGAAAAAAGAGAAACATTCATTTGATTTCCATGGGTCATCCTTTTGTCCTAGAATTTCAAAAAGGAGAATTCTAGTGACAGAATGTTTACTCTTAATAACAAACATGACCTTCCATTTGGATAACTTTCAAAATATACTCCTATGATATCAGCAGAGCAGACCAAGCTGCCCCTTGCTATATATAGATGAAAAAATTAGGCTCAGAGAAGTTAAGTAACATGTTTAAGGTTATGAAGTCAGCTAAGTCATGGATTTGAGACCAGAGCCTGTTTTTTATTCTGCCTCCTTTAGGTTTCTGCTTTTGTATTGTGTATCTCATTTGTTCTGGCCCTCTGGCTCCAGGCTCTGCCCTTCCCTCAACGCCTGGACCCATACTATGTGCTCTCCCTGTCTTCAGCTACCTGAAAGGCGCACCCTCTCTGGCTGGCCCCTCAAGACCCTACAGGGACCACTGGGCCCAGAGCAGAGGCAGGAAGGGATGCATTTAGGTCACTTTCAGACCAAAGTTCTTTCTCCTATATGCCTTTTTCATGTTATAATCAAATAAGCATTGTTTTTCTTTTTCCTACTTTTACTGTAATTTATTATCTTCACCCAAGATGGGAAATAGATTGTTTTTCTGTTTTTCTGTTATATCCACCCAGATGTGAGGGTGCATCCAGGAACCACGGTGACTCTTCTGTGTCCATGTGGACAATTGCTGTGCTCAGGAACTCACCTTTAGAATGACTTTTGCCATTGTGCCACTTATTAGGTAAACTATGCTAATTAAAAATAAGAACTCAAAGGACCGTTCGTGGGAGAAGTTACCTCTGGTGAGAAGAGGGCAAACTGTACTGAATATGTACTCTCTCAAAGTCAGCACTCAGGGACTCTTATTAAACACATGGCATAGACTCAGGGATGACCTAGGAAACCAAGAGCAGCCTCACTTCATCTTTTAATAACTTAATACTGTATATAGTGCTAAATCCATACCCTGTGGTATTGCTTGCACAAGACCAGGGCTGGTTGGAAACTGGAACAACAACAACAAAAAAAACTAAATTACATTGGATTGAAAGAAATTACTTGAATCCTGTTTTGGCCAAAATGGCCATATTCACACACATGCAAATAAGCTCAATGAGAATAAGAAAGTTCACAAATCAGTAACTTGGTAGAATCTGTCCGTTCTTCCCTCGAAGTGACTTAACTTTTGAGAAAGGGCAGGATGCTCCTAGGACTGATGTGAGGGAACTTTGACATAGAAATGGGTAGTCATCTTGAAGAGGACCCCAGTGAAGGTGAACTCATCAACATGCATGAGGAAAATAATTGTGAGAAAAGGATGACAATGTCCCAGACAAAGTGACACTGGCAAAAATCTTTAAATTAAAGGGACTCTTGGAGATATTTTATATTGAAAGCACAGAGGTTAAAATATTGGAAACTGATCCAAACTTCGGAAAGAGTATGACAACTCACAAAGACATAGAAAGGATGGTCACTCCATACTGTAATGTACACAGGAAGGCAAACACTGTTGAAACTACTCTTGATATGTTTGTAAATGAATGAATAAAACACCTTAATTTTCAATGTTTGTAGTGACTTAAATTAGAGTGTACTAAATAACATTAGTTTTATAGTTTTACTTCACTCCCCTATGCATTTGTAACTGGCAGTAAAAGACTTTGTAATGTTTTGAGAAAATTTTTATAGGTCATGGAACAATCGTCATTTTTCCCGTCTATCAATGGGACCACTTTGCATGGTCTTAGCTTAAATGGTCATTTTTATGGTTCTGCACTATTGTGCAAAGCAAGGACTGCCTTATATTATTTCATTTGAGACTCAAAAAACCTTAGGGCATAGGTATATGGTCCAAATGTCACAGATGAAGATTAAAGAAGTTAAATGCTTAATTAAAGGTCAAATAGCTCAGAGATGATAGAGCTGTATATAAAGTACCTTCAAATAAAAAGCACTCAAAAAAGATAAGTTCTCTCCAAATGATCTAAAGACACCTACTACATAGGTCTGGCCTTAAAGTCAGGCTCTTTCTAATAAATGATAGAGCCTCCCAAAGTAAATATAAGGCTTTGATTAAATACCGTGTAGAAATAGAACCTAGTGTATGTGGTAATTTTATCATATGTGTCCACATGGTAAATCATTTGGGAAACAATGAATTATTACTTAATAAATGGTATTGGTCAACTAGATAGCAATTGGGGGAAAAAGAACAATTAAAAGTCAATCCCAGCTAAACACTAAAGTGTGTGTTTGGGATGAAATCAAAAGCTACATTACCTGACTCTTTATATCAAGTTCAATTCAGATGAATCAAAGATATAATAAAAAGCAACACCATAAAGATTATAAAAGATAATTTGTTTGATTTTTTTCTTAAAATCTTGGGGTGAAATGTGCCTAGCATGTCACAAGACCCAGAAACCATAACATAAAAGTCTGGAAAATTTTAGTATATAAAAACCAGAAAAGCATTAACATAGAGTTAACTAACAACCCAAGCAAAGTTTAAAGAAAAATGACAAACTGGAGAAAATATTTTCAACCACGTGTTGTAAGATAAATGAAAATATTCCCAATATACATTGAGCTCTTACAAACAAAAATTTTAAAAGAAAAAAATGTTAAAACTGAAAAAATGGCAAGTTTTTCTTATAAGCAAAGCAAAGCAAATGGAAAGTATATAAAACTACATTAAACTTCAATGATCATCGAAACAGCACAAATACTTGTTTAAAAACATACCAAGAGTAGTTTCAACAGTGTTCACCTCCTTCCTATGTACATTACAATATGTAGTAAGCATCCTTTCTTTGTCTTTGTAAGTTGTCATACTCTTCCAAGTTTGGATCAGTTTCCAGTATTTTAACCTCTGTGCTTTCAATATTGTGGAATATCTTCAAGAGTCCCTTTACTTTGAAGATTTTTGGCAGTGTCACTTCCTCTGGGACATTGTCATCCTTTTCTCACAATTACTTTCCTCGTGTATGTTGATTAGCTTGCCTTCACTGGGGTTCTCTTAAATGGCAGCAGTGTCAACAGTGCCACGGTCAGAAGCTCTTCTACAACTCCATTTATGTTTGATTCTATTTTTGCTTCTAGCATCATCACTTTTTGTTTGTTACCTTCACTTTTATCTTTGTTGGCCATTTCCTCTTTCAATTATCATTTTCGTAAAATGTCAAATGGGTTTATCACTGGGACACAAGAAGCCTACACAACACACTTAGCTGAGCGTACAAGTGAATAACAGAGGCTCAGTGACCACAGACTTTGAAAGAAGTGACACACTTGATCAGTAGTCTTCATGCACATGAGTGCAGTGACTTATGGGCTGAAGAGCTAACAGTGAAGTTTGTACTTCATGCAATTACTGACGATTCATATTCCATGATAATTGAAATTTGAACTGTGTTGTTGGGACTGTTGTTTTTAAACTAAACTGTGGTAACTAAAATTTCTACATATCAGAATCATGTAAAGTGAGGACTGCCTGTAAAGTATATAGTACAGTACTTGCCACATAGTCATGCTCATAAAGATAAGCTCCCTTTTCTCTTCTTTTCCCTTCAGATGATCTAGATAGCCCTATAGAAACTAGTGTTGATTGGGACTAGTCGTTGAGTTCATTATTTGACGAAAGGAGATGATGTTACATTGTTTCAGGTGGCCAACTTCTCTTCCTACAAGTCAGTTTGGAAAGAAATCTGTGAATATATGACCTACACCGTATGTTCCAATTGCCATATTATGCATAATTGTTGCACCTAAAAGTAGCTCTTCCCCTTAAACTACCACTAATCTCCCCGCACTTCCTCCTATCTTCATGGTTTCTCTCCCCAGTTTGGGGCATTAATTTTACTTAGAATCTTTTCAGGATGACTTTGGCTATCCTGCCCTGCTGCCCCCTGATAATTTTTCAGATGACTCAAACATTTGCTGGGCTTCACATCTAACATTTCCGACCATTATTTGTAAATATGTGAGTTTTAAAATTAAATTTTCTCCCTCAAAAATCAAATGTTCCCCAATCATGTAGGTGTTGTTAATGGAACAAGTGTGTTTTATCAGTGGAAGCAGACCTAGGTAGATGATCAAGAAGAATTCTAGGGACAATGTTTTAAAATATTACCTTTAATGATATTGGATTTGAATTATTTATTGGCTCTAGGAGACTAGAATGTTGAATTTATTGTGGAACCTTGAAATGTGTTGTCCCCTTTTTTGCTAAGCACCTTAGGACAGACACACCATTGCTGCTCTGCTACTTTTTCCCATATAGGTCTTCATTTAGTATGTGAAATGACCCTGAAATACCAATTTTAGACATGTCAGCTATAGGGCATGCTTTATCTTCTGCAGAAAGGTAGACCACCATTTTGTCATTCTTTAGTGAGATGCCAATTGCTGTTAAGTTAAACTTGCTAGAAACAGTTGTAGTTTTCTGGCATGATGAATCTCATGGCCATCTGTTAGGGTGGCACTGTGCCCACCCATTGGGTGGTATGCCAGTTTCAACAGGGCACAGGTGCCAGCCAAATGTAGGTTTAGAAGGATAGCCTGCAAGAACTCAGCAAGGAGATCCTCCAAGTGGTTGGTGATGCCAAATTAGACCCACATGGTTCATTACAAGGGCTCACATCTGTTGATGCTTGTGGGCATTATATTGTCAATTAAGGCTTTCTTTTTCTGTTTCTTTTATTCATTCCGACTTTGGAATGGGGTTACAGAAAATCAGGGGCAAAACTAGTCCTTGGCCAGAAAAACAATCGATGTTTCCCATGTCTTCCCCTGATGTCTGTCTTTTGCAGTCCCAAACTTTACTCTAAAGTATGTGAAAACTAGAAGACACATGATACTAGCTTATGAGGCTCTCTGTCATTAAAGATAACATTTAGGAAACAAACAACCAACTCAATTTCTGATTATTGGCAACATTTTAAGAATTTATCTGCTGGAACTAGAGATTGTGATTCTAGTTAAGCATGTGCCTTATGTATTATCTGTTATTTCTTTGATGAAGGATTATTTCCAACTAAGAATGAGACAGACCATAATGAGTTATCCATTATCCAATGTTCTCGTTCAGGTCTGGGCTTCAATGCGTGGCTTGACTCCAGAACAGTGTTATTACACCTTTGTGTGTTTCAAACTACATTACAGGTTAGGTACATGAGGCATGAGGGAAATACAGCTATCTGTATCACACAGAAATACAGGAAGAGCTTAGAACACAGATTTTGGAGATTTAGGAGCAGAAGCATAGGCAGGGCCGGAGTTGGAGGCCTTTCTTGCTGGGCAATAGAGACTGGCAGTAGGGGTAGAATTTAACAAGGTATGTCAGCCACTTTCTTCTCCCCTAAATGTCTGTGCACCAAGATTACAGATAAATTCATGAAAAGTTAATAATATCATAGTTTGTCATGTAAAAGAACCTACAGGATATCAGAATATATTCCTGACTGTTTGTGGGTGCTAGCTTGCCATGCCTATTTTTCTTTTCTGTCTTCATTTCCCCTTGTATCACTACCATAAGCAGAATTCAGAATTAGCAGGGAAACCACATTGTCTTGCCAAAGGGTTTCAGCCCCGGGCAAGTTCACTATGGATTCAGTGTAACTAAAGAAATGACAGTAGAACGTTCTTGGGGTGAAAGGGTTTATACCCAACTTTATTTACTCCCACAGTGGCAGGTCAATCACTAAAATCTCATTCAC